>JAODAL010015401.1:20000-84009 GCA_025379985.1 Phyllomedusa bahiana | reverse complement strand
CCCCCCGCTGTAGGATATTTTTGTGTTCTAGAGCACTGATTTGCGGATTGTGCTATGACTGATTTGTAGACCAATTTACCATAACATTAAAACCAGTCACGGGTGAATAAAAAATTTATTTTGTGACCGAACCTTAAATAAGGGGAGATATCATTAGCCGAAAATAGTTCTTTAAAGGGGTTTTCTCATTACAAGCTTTCACAGGCTTGAGCTATTGATCTCTTTTACAGCTTCAAATCCTGGGCAATCTTCCTCCAGTAGGGGTTCTCCTCCCGGGGAAGTTGTCTTCCCTCAGGAAATTGTGACATCTCATTTGTGCGAGCAGTGGAAGGGGAAAAATGCCCTCTGCAACCTCCTGCCTCTCCAGGCTTCAAAAGTCATTGTAACCAGAACACTTCTTTGCGTAAGATTTATACATTCCCCTGAACTGATGAAACAAATGTGAGGAATGACTCTCCCTCCCCGTTATAGAGGGGAGGGGTGGGACGTAAAAGGGCGTGTTATTTGGGGGGGGGGGGAAGTGAATTTTAGCAGCTACAACCAAAATTCCCCCAATCCTTTCCCTTAGAGTGGGAGAAACCCTAGAAAGCTCCACACCCTTTTTTAACAGCCAGCAGGAAAAAGGGGAGGCAGTTAGTTTAAACTTTGTTTTCCACGTTAGGGGGGAGTAAGCGCAAGTGCAGTCAGCCAATCACAGTACAGGGGGGCGTTTCCCATCCAGCCGGCGTGTCCCAACAGGCTAAATAACATCAGGCAGCCAATCACAGAGAAGGGGTGGTTGCCCAGCTGCTGCAAAAAATAGTATAGATGTAGATCAGCTCATAACTAACAAGTGACTTAGTAATTCAAACCAATTGCAAATGCTTTTTTTTCTGTCCCTATCATCAGAGATATTATTGTAAAGCGAAAAACCCCCCTTTAAATTGGGTTTTCCCACGAAGTAAAAATTGACGCGGGAAGTTTAAAAAATTAAATAAAAACTTTTTTCACCATTCCTTTAAAAAATTCTGCCCCATTTTTTTTAGCTCTTCTTCATGATCCATTTTTTACAGCCATCTTCGGGGGGATATGCCGGGGCTGAGACCCCAGTCCTGGCGACATCTCAGCCCTCACCCTCAAGTAGCTACTGATGTAAAAACCCGGGGTGCTGTCACCTACCCCCCTCCTCTGACTCCTTAGTAATTATCAAACTGAAAATAAAAAAAAAGAAACCTCAATGAGGTATGTGTTTGATAAAGGGGAAAAAAGAATCCACATTTTAATTTTCCGAAAGGATTTGAAACCTAGGACCTTTTGTGCGTAAACAAAACTGTTACTTCTGAGCTAAATTGTAGTCTCACAATTCTATACAAAAACAGACCTTTTTTTGACAAGAGAGGAAAGGCCGGGATGTCATCCTGCTGGGTCACGGGATCTGAAATTAAAACAAACCCACAACCCCCCTTCTAGCACACAGAGTGAAGAGCTGGATACAGGAGGTATGAAATGAGACGTGGAAAAACCCCCTTTAAATTGATGCATGTGAATCAGGAAAAATGGACAAGGGTAAAGCTGTGTCATATCTAAAATGGCAGGTATTGTGAGGCATTTATGGTATCAACCAAAAGTGATTTAGAGGAGGATAAGTAATGAACCAGAGACAGGGCATGTGAGCTATGCGACCTGTGATTTTCTGCAGCAGTCATTTGAAGAATGTAGGGAGAACTCGTCTGCCGGGATCACTGGGACAGCCACAGTCAAGTATTTACAAGTTAAGTTTTCTTCAATTTTTTTTCTATCACGCCCCAATGGACTAACCAGCTTATTTTAGTACTGGAACACCCCTTTAATGCTAGCTATGATACAAAGGTGTCAAAATACGCATTGTGGTTTATTGCGTATGGTGTGGTTTAGCACACGCCCGAAACCCGAACACCTACAAGGGCTCAAAACTTTTAGAATTAGGGCAATGAAGAAAACTGGGAAAATTTTCTTGGGGAAATGTTAATATGAGTGCACGTTTTTATGGTACTGGACAACTACATGGAAAAAGAAGGCTTGTTCTGGTAAATCATGTTTTCTTTTATACCATGTGGAAGTCAAGGTGTATGTGGGTCCCTTACCTGGGGAAGAGAGAGCACCAGAATGTACTATTGGGAAGACAACCAGCAAGGCAATTTTTTAGGTTTGGGCAATCCCCACTCAAAGGGGTCGGCCCGGGCTTTCAAACTAAAAAGGGGGAATGGACATCCTTATGGGGAAAGGTTAAAAAAGAATTAAACTTATTTGGCCTTGAGAAAAGACTGCTTTGGGGGACATGATTAATTTATTCAAGTATATAAATGGCTCCTACTAAAAGTATGAGGAAAAGAGATTTCATGTAAAGCCTCCTCAAAAGACAAAGGGGCATTCCCTTCGTCTGGAGAAAAAAGACAAGGCTTCTTCACTGTGAGAAGAAAATTGAAAAATAGCCCCCGAGGAGCGGTCACAGCAGGAACGTGGGGGTTTTTTCAAGAAGGTTGATAACTACCCAAACTAAAGAATATTAATAGTATGTAGCTTTTTAAAAATTCTAGTCCAGTTGAGGGGCAACTCGGGATCAAAAAGGAAATTTCTTTAGAACAGTTTGGGTTCTTGCTTTTGCTTTCAAAGTTTTCACATAGGGGAAAACGAATTTAAAAACTCCTCATCCCCCCCTTCACCCACTTTTTCCCCAACTTGGTGGGGCTTGATGGGAAAAATGGGGTTTTTTCACCCATACGAACTACGTAGATGTTTAACACATATCAACTGCCTAAACATTGTTGCAGGCCAAGTACACCCTTAACATCTTCTAAAAAGTAGGGCCCCTTTTTTCCCGCAGGGTAAAGCCCCCTGGAAATGACAAAGCTTTGGTGGTGTAGTGACTTAAAATCCCAACTCAAAGGGGTTGCCCCATGACCCTACATGATTTGGGATGGAAATGACCCTAACAAATTTACATGTCAATTCTCCCCCCGCACGAACAATATGATCGGATTTTACATCGGGGATGACTTTTAATAGCCTAAGAGCATGTTATGGGACACAAATTTCCCCCATATAAAGCGCGCCGAAATACACGGCAATTTAAGCCGTGTGAACATACCCTAACACCAGTGTTGCAGCTAAAAGGCGCCTCCACCCACATTCTAAAATCAACCCCTTTCCAGGGGTGTGAAGCCCTTTAAAAAAAGCAGAATATATTTTTTTTACATAAAAAATATAATAGTTCTACTACGTTGAAGTTGAAGACAGTGTAAGAACCCTTTGGAACAAAAGAGGGGGCCCTTAAATTCTTAATAAAGGCTTTTGGAGTTATTCTATAAAGACAAATTGAAAACCCTTTTAACATTCCCAAAAACAGAGGGCCCCCCAAAAAATTTGGGAAGTGAACTAGTCCATTTTTTGTTTTTTTGCCCCTCTGTAAAATTCCCAAAATAAAAAAAATAAAACAAAGAAATTGAGATAAATTTTTTCTTTTATTGCCCAAATCCCTTATTTTCCCCCCATAATTTGAAAAAAAAAAATTTTTTCCAAGTCAGAATTTTTGATTTTTAGGGTTTTTTTTCCCTTTTTGTCTCCCCATATTTGGGGGGTCTCCCTATGATTTTCCAATTACGGGGGTCTTTTCTTTTTTAAGGGGGGAAAAACTTTTACAATTGGTGGTTTGGTCTAAATACTTTTTCCCAAAGTATCCCCATGGCTGATGTTGCCAACCAATTAAACATAAAACGCAGAAAAAAATTTTGTGTACATTTTTAAATTTGAAAATTTTTAAATTACGTTAAAAAAACTTTTTTTTCTATAAAAACTTTCCCAAAGGGGGGTTTGGCCCACCCTCTAAATTCCTGGTAAAAAGATGGGAAATCCCTAAAAATTTTTTGATAGATCCCGGGTTCCCCACCCCTCCCCTTGGGAAAAAGGGGCCCCCCCAAAAAGTCTCTTTTAAGAACAAAAAACAAATTTTCCCGGCACTTGAGCCAGCACGCTCAGTTTTTTGATAGACAAAATAAAACTACCTAAATAGCACAACCTCCCTTCCCCGGACGTAAAAAAGAGCCCTTATTAGATAAAAGGGGGAGGGTGCAAGGTGAAGACAAAAATTAACAAAAGAGACTTTGGGCAAAAAATAAAAGCCAAAAAGTTTTTTTATTTTTATTCTTAAGGGCAGGAAAAAAAGCAAACATACAAAAACTATTTTAGAATTAGAAAAAAAAATGTTATATTTCTTATCCCAACCCCCCCTTTTTTACAAATCCCGAATACTTTCATGCCAAACCGAAAAAAACACGGTATGGGGGAATCGGCACATTTTCCCCTTTAAACCCAAGCCAAATAGACTGGAAACCAAATAATGTATATGGGAAGCTTTTGAGCATACCAGTTCCTTATAGGAGGCAGGCACATCCCCTTTTCAATGTTTAAGCCTAAAACAATGGGCTTTCCCAAGCCAATGAATAGTTTTTTTTTTTCCTGTGAGGAGAGTTGCTTTTTTAAATTTTAAAGAAATTTATTTGGTATTAGTACACCATAGAACAACAATTTTAACATTATACTCCAAGACAATCTTGTAAGTCAATGTGGAAGATGCAATATAATTAAAGACCTAGCAATCAGGAGAAGTACTGTTTTTTGTTATCCAAGTAAACGAATAAATAGCTATAAAATAAAGATCATATACATGGTGTTGAAATAAGTAATGCTGTATAGACATCTAAAAGGTACAATGACACCCGTGAATTATTTAAAGATCACATTTTACTTCCTATCTGCATATACAACATCTAGAACATCTTAAGTTTCATAGAAAAGGCCATAGAAAATATGAAATACATGACAATAAAATACTGTGATTGAAACAAAGCACAATTTGGATACTGTAATTCTGTAGATTTCTTGCTACATACCATACATGTTATACTGCTTTAGTTAAAAATGCACTGGTTGTGCTATTTAGAAGAAAAAGGATTATGATCTAGGGCAGTGATGGTGAACCTATGACCCGCGTGTCAAAGGTGACACAGCAAGACATTTTGGGTGACACGCATTGTGCCATCTTTGAACCCAGGCTTGGACTAGCCCACCAGGGAGATGGTGAAATCCCCGGTGGGCCCCGAGCTCCATGTCAAATTTCCACATAGAAGTCAAGCAGCTAGATGTCAGTTGATCTTGCCACTTGCCTTCACTGTCCAAGTGATGCGTCTTTTCCTTAACTGGTCCCCGCTTCCTTATGATACAGTCTTGGTGGGTGGCCAGTGAAGAAGCGGCTTGCTATTTCTTGCCTCTGAAGTGAGCAGTGCTGAGGCTATAGAGACAAGCAGAAGTGCCAGCTTTAGGTAGGTCATACACACAGCTCCCTCTTTCCGTGTATCCCGGTCAATGGTACCCGCAGACACTTCTCTCTTGTCTCTGTTCAGACTGAAACTTCCAGTTCCAAAATAGTGTTTGGGCCGGGACATCTCCACACTGGCTTCCATAGGCTGGGACCCCATCACACACAGCAGGGAAGGGGACCACATAAAAAATGCCTGGACGACGTAAAAGACAGGTACAATTACCTGTGGCCTCACCTCCTGCAGACACAGGGGCCGACTGTGTACACGGGAGACTGAAGATACAGGGGGAAGTGTAAACACGGGGGGGGGGGGGGGCTATATAGATATACAGAGAGCCTTATACTGAGCTTTATAGAGAGGGCAGTGTATATACAGGGGCTGAGGACATGGGGCTGTATATACAGGGAGCCTCATACTGAACTATATATACTTGGGGCTGAAGATAGAGGGCAGTGTATACAAAATTATGGATATTTCTAGATGTGACACTGCACCCAAGTTAAGCTTTTTTTTTTTCTTTTTTTTTTTTTTTAAGAATTTTGACACACCAAGCTCAGAAGGTTCACCATCACCGAGCTAGGGCATCCAAATAATCAATCATAAAGGCACATATAGGGTAACATTCTTAAGCATCATATAGTAGTTGAAATCAGATTATTGCAGTAAATGGTACACTGTGATAACCAGCTTACAATAATGCAGGCAAATTACAAAACCTACGTGGCAATGACAAAACAGTCTTTTGAAAAATATACAGGAAGAAATAGAAATATGTAAAAAATTAAGTCATACATTAAATCATATATTAAAAAATTAGAAGCCCATAAAAATAAGTAATTAAAGTAAACTGGTCAGGTGGTTTATGTTACCCTGTCAAAGAGCAGAATGTAATAGAGGAACAAAAGCTGAGTGCCACGTATTTTTATATGATGCTGAATTTGAGTAAAAATCAAAGTACATCCTGATAGGACTCCTTAAAGAGACAGTAGAAGTCCTGCTTTCCCTGCCCACATAATGATTAACAGCACTTCCTGCATAAGGTTATGTTCACGGGGCGTATTTTGGCGCGTAATTGTGCTGCATTATGACCGAATTGCGCCCCGCAATTGCACTAGTTCATGGCTCTCACAGAGAACTATGAATTAAGTCCGTCTTCCCCAACGCGTATTGAACGCCGGGTGGAAGAAGTGGGAGCTGATAGAAGTCAATGAAGCCACGCTAAAACCCTCTCCCCGCCACTTTAGAAGTATGGGCTGGCCAGTGCATACTTCTAAAACATACAGTACGCGCCACAATATGCGCATACTGAAATCTCGTGCACTTAGATTAGTAAATCTGCCATAATGTGTTCACTTGTATGTATAACATACAGAAAGTGCTGCCACAAAGGTTGTAGGTTTTGAATAGCACCTTCTTACACTGTCACTATTATAACATGAAAAAATTACAATTTCTCAGTCCTTTGTGATAAGCCAGTTTAAATGGGGCATTCAGTATTGCTGCAATTTTTTATAATACTTCTGCAAAACCATTGGCCCTACTAGAGTACAAAAATGTCAGTGTGCCTGGAAATGAAAAGTCTTCTATATGCCATACAATCTCATAAATAAGACTGTATATAAGAAGTAGCAGTCACAATGGGCTTTTGGAGTCCTGTGTGTGATGTGCAAAACGATCAACCAACGGATAAATGACTTTACGTAGTAACACTGTGGTTTCATTTTCCAGTCTAAGCCTAGTGTATATAAAAATAATCAGATTTAAAATAAAGCTCTCTGTAAAATGTATTGCATGCGATCGGTACGGGGAAAGCTACAAGCTTGTTATGCATTGCATTGTTATGTTAGACTAATAAACATACAGTAATTACGCAATTCCTGAGTATTTTAGTTCAATGAAATGTACACGGTATATAGTATTTAGTAGCCCCTCTCTATACTTACTCTAAAAGTAATAAAAAATAATTTAGATGCATATAAGAAAAAGAACACTCTCAGGAACAAGTAAGTTATAACGAGGTTCTCCACCTAGAACATTTCATAGAAATGCCGATCAAACAATTTCTAATAGTTAATATCAGTAAACAGCATTGGTCTAACTTTTTTTTCTGTCTTAGGCTATGTCTCCACTGCATAGGACAAAAAACAGCCCAAAAGCGGATGCTTTTTCCGATGCAAGACCGCGGTTTTTGTCACGCTTTGTACAAAAACCGCAGTCGCTGTTTGTTTTTTTGCCGTCACCAATACAATTGTATTGTACAGGAAGACGCCAAGAAAACTAAAAGTGCCGGCGTATTATAGAACATGTTGTATAATACGCCGGCGCCAGAAGACGGCCTGAGAAAAGACGAGTTGTGGAGACTGCAGCTCGTCTTTTCTATTGACGCCTATGGGGCCGCACGAACGATCGTATCTTCAGTGCTTTTAAAAAACTAGAAGCACCGAAGATACGATCATAATCCTTTGCAGTGGAGACATAGCCTAAGAGTATGTGTGTGTATGTATATAAAAATAGATTATATATACACATATACAATATTACTTGAGGCGGCCCTTTGGGATACTAAAATACCAATGTCTTGCTACAAATGTTTTCATCAAACAATAGTAAAAAGAAGAATTTAGGTGGAAAACCTCTTTGACGCGACATCCATTTACAAACAATCAAACATAACACAAACTTTTCTTTATATGCAATTAAAAAAATTGTGTTACAACTGAATTCTTAAAAATGAATTGCCCAAAATAAAATGTTTTTGGTGAAAGAAACAGATGATATCAATATAAAAAGCTAACGGATACAACACATTAAAGGGGTTTTGCCACGAAGTAAAATTGACGTGGGAAGTTTGAAAATTAAATAATAAACATTTTCACCATTCATCGTTATTAAAAATTCTGGACCCGTTTTATTTTAGCTGCCCTTTTAGTGATCCTTTGTTTCAGCTCGCCCAGGGGAAAACCCCCGGGCTGAGAGCTTCTCAGCCCTGGTCGCACATGCTCAACATCACTTCTCCTCTCAGGCTTACTGGTGTTAAACCCCCCAGGGTTTTCACTCTACTCCGTCCTCTGTGCTCCTTGTAATTAGTCAAACAGTGCAAATAAAAAAAGAAAACCCCTTTGGTTTGTGCATTGATAAAAAAGAAAAAAAAATCCCCCGGTTTGTTCCTTTAGTGTTTGAAAACCCAGGAACCCTTGTGCTGTAAAAACAAAAATTTAATCGAGCTACTCCAGCCTTTTCACAAATAGACCTTTCTTTGATACAGGAGGAAAGGGGCCTGGTGATGTCATCCTGCTGGGTCACATGATATGCAATTCAAACAAAATCACACAACGCCCCTTCTGAGAACAGGAGTGAAGAGCCGGATGCAGGAGGTAGAAATAAGATCGTGGCAAAACCCCTTTAAGGTCCGTGGGTGGGGGGGGGGGGGGGGGGGGGGGGGGGGGTGACTATTTTAACCTAAAATAGAGATTTTGGGCAACATGTCAGAAAAGAGGCGCCTCCATGCCAGTTTTAAGGCGCATTAAATAAGTGTACAGTGTGCCTGAATGAACAAACCTGTCAAAAATCTGGCATCTGGTATATCTTGTATAGTATACTTTAGGCACATTCAAATGTGTCGTGCCTGTCTTATAATGCGCCTAGTTATGGTGTACCACAGTTAATTTATATAGAGAATAGGACAGTTTTTGGGTACAAAATACACCAAAAAATGACGCAGCCCTAATGGGACATGTCGCCCTTTGTCTTTATAATCTTTGCACCTTACATTTTTCTGCCATAACAGTTTCTTTTATAGCTAAATAGCTCTTTGAGGTATTGATTTCTTCTGAGAGTTGTAAGGCTATGTCTACAGAGCACAGGAATACCGTTGGATTTTTGTGGATTCAGTATTATGAATCCGCCGAAAATCAGACTGTACCCTGTGCTGCATAGACAACAATGAAAAATCCATGCTGTAGTCCGTACATCACAAATTTACCATTGGGTTTAAAATCCGTCAAAATATGCAACATTTATATTCCACGGGATTTTCTCCGGATTTGCAAATCCAGAAAATGGCCGTGGCTTTTGCGCAAATCTGCACCAAAAAAACGTGGTCCAGCACTGTCAAAACGCCATAGAATATGCTGTGTGGACATAGCCTGTTTTTTAGTTTTCTAGTTATGATTTTTTTTGTATGGGACATGCATAAAAAAAAAAAAAAAAGCTGTGGCCCTTTCACCAATGGAGGTAGTGGTCAATCACAGCTGTTCTCTAGGACAGACACCATCTACTACATGTAAAAAGAGAATATTCTGCACATGTAATGGATGATGCCGGAACGGGTTAGGACCTTGGACTGCTGGTCCAGAGAGACAAACTAGCCACCAATAACTGTTACTGCTGAGAGGAAGCCTATTTAAATCAGTGCTAGAACTACCATGTAATTGCAGTAGCAGTATTGGTGTCTTCTGAAGTCAGTGGGCTTCTATTCTTTCAGTAGATGTTTGTGGCTCTCCAAAGAAGAGTCCCTCGCTGTATTGGCTTCCTAGATTTACCCAATTAAGGGGTCTAGAACAAAGAGGTTAACATTACGTTAGGACATTTAGGAAGAGGCTTCATGAGGCAGATAACTCCATTCTTAAGGAATTTCATTAGATAATACCATTGATGGACATGATAATATATTAAAATTACCTTTCAAAAATATTTCACTATTTGATAAGAAATTGAAAGTTTTAGTCTGAGTGTAGATAAAAGGTTCATCCCTGCAAGTGAGTAAAACACCTATGAATTGCATAGTAAGGTTTTGGATGGCTACAATTTAAGGTTTCACTTAGTGGTCAATGAGGCAACATTTTTCCTTTCCATATGCTCCACAGGTTTTCTTCATAGACCGGTCATCAGCATGTTTCACTCTATGTGTGAAAACTTCTTAGGATGACTGAAGGGATTAATTGTTACATAGCTTGGAGCATCCAGGCCCCAGATAAAATCCAGATGTTCCCACTCTGGAATCTCTTTGTGGTATACCAAGTTAGTGACTTGAGTAAGTAACAAAGCCATATCCTTACGATCAGCCAACCAGTCATTGCCTCCACTCCATAAAGCTGTGGGAACCGTCATATCCTTTACATTGTAAAAGGGAGGTGTAGTCTACAAGACAATGGTCCAAAAGTTAGCAGGAACAAAGTCACAACTTTATAAAAAGGAATGCAAAGAAGAAAA
The DNA here is from genome assembly GCA_025379985.1 of Phyllomedusa bahiana. Classification (NCBI taxonomy): domain Eukaryota; kingdom Metazoa; phylum Chordata; class Amphibia; order Anura; family Hylidae; genus Phyllomedusa; species Phyllomedusa bahiana. The sequence continues at coordinate 73,462 of JAODAL010015401.1, read as the reverse complement.
AGTGTCCATAGTGACCATCGTATTACATACCGTTTCCCCGAAAATAAGTCATAGTGAATTTTTTGATGAATTCTGAGTGTGGCTGCTTATGGCCCCAGATGATTGTGATGAACTCACTACAGTATATGAATACATTTTGTTTATTTGTTCAACAGAATGTGAAATTCTTGTTCTTAAAAAATAACAACATCCTTAAAAATAAGTTTAGCTCGTCTTTAGGTGCAAAAATTAATTTAAGACACTGTCTTATTTTCGGGGAAACGGACAGCAAGCATCATAGAAGTGATGTTATTTTGTAGTGCACATCGGAATATAACAGCAGTAAGCTGATTTACACCTATGGACACTCTAATTTTGCACTGTTATTTTTTTGTAGAACCACTGTGTCTGGTACAGAGAGAAAGAAAGAGAAAAAGAGAAAAAACAAAGAGAAAAAGGAAAAAAAAAAAAAAAAAAAGAGAGAGAAAAAGACAGAGAAAGATAAAAAGAGAGAAAAAAAACTAAGAGATTTAAATGGTGATACTACCATGTGCCTATTTGTGTGTGTATTATATATATATAGCCAGCAGCTACTCTATATAGCAATTAACGCCTTTCCAACATTTGCCGTACTCATACGTCAATGTCGGTTAGGGGTTTCCGCAAATTGCCGTATGAGTAAGTTCACGGCGTTCTTGCGCGCTCACAGGGCGGACGCGCCGCAAGATCGCGGCATGGAACCACGGAATATTACCGCTGGCATTCATGTCGAACCCCCACGGCCGGGAGTGAGCTCGGCCGCGGGGGATTAACCCCCCGATGTCGCGACATCGTGGACGCGACAGCGCAGCTGCTGGCGGCAGGAGTGAGCACTGATTGCCCGCAATCCCGGCGCAGTAACGGCGTCAGCGCCGCTACTGATCCTTCCTACCAGACAGCCCGGGGGAATGATGATGAGTAGCATCGGGTTGTTGGTGATGTCACGATGCCCACAATGCATTGTCGGGTCTGCGTGACTGACTGTTCGCCATGAAGGACCAGCAACAGCTATAAGCGTATGTGATCTCTATGGCATGAACGATCAGAATATCGTTCTGCATATTCCCCCCTGGGGGGCAAAAGTGTAAAAGTGTGAAAAAGTTAAAAAAAAAAAGTGTAAAATATGTAATGACCCAAAAAATAAAAACACGTACATGCCCTTGTTCCCCTTTACAAACAGCAATCGCCCACCAAGAAAAAGATCAAAAATTAAATACCCATTTTGTATCGCCGCATGCGTAGCGACTCACCCTATAAAATCTGTCATGTTAATTAACCGTACGTGAACGCGTAAAAAAAACCCAAAAAAAACTGTCACAGTATTGTGATTTTGCTTCATTCCTGCAGCACAGCAAATGGAGTAAAAAGTCATCAAAACTCATAATAACATCAAAAGTGATGGCCAATTAAAACGTCTGTTCATCCCGCAAAAAAAAAGTCCTTACACAGCTCTGTATTACGGTAAATTAAAAATTGTTTGGAGATTAGAAGATAGCGGATGCATTAAATATTGTTTATAAAATAAAACTTTTTTCATAAATTTGTGCTTTCATAATAAAAAAAACTACATATTTTGGGTTTCACCGTTAATCATCTACACCACAGAGTTAAAAACTAAGTTGTGCGGTTTATGCACGGTGTTCGCTATTTAAAAATTAAAAAACACTGCTTGGGATTACAGTATTTTCTTCACCCGCCTTCCAAAATAAACGGATTTTAAAGCGATCATAAAGTCTTGTCCCCCAAAAATGATTACCAATAAAAATGTCAACTCATCCGCAAAAAAAAAAAAAGTCCCTATACAGCTCAATAAACAGAGAAAATACAAAAAGTTCCATGGCTCAGACTGCGGCTGATGCTAAAAACGTGGTTTTCTTTTCAAATAAAAGTGTTTTTATTTGTGTAAAAGCAGTTTATACATTAAAAAATATATAAAAAATGTGGTATACGCTGTAATCGTATCAACCTGTGGGAAAACTAGCATGTCCTTATACCGCACAGTGACCCGCTGTAAAAACTAAAAATTCACTACCTGGATTGCTGTATTTTGTACAAAGCCTCACTAAATTCCGTATAAAAAGTGATCTAATTCACACATGCCCCCCGAAAATGGTACTAATAAAAACATCAACTCATCTCGTATAAACATAGCCCACACGCAGCTCCATATGCAAAAATATTAAGAAAGCTATGGCACTGTCAGAATGGACAAACATAAAAACGCAACTTTTTATAAATCTTGCTTCTATTGTGTAAAAGTATAAAACATAAAAAACTATATAAAAATTTATTATCGTTGTCATTGTACGACCCCCTAGTAAAAAGTTATCCCGTCATTTTATCCGGATGGCGATTACTGTAAAAATGAAGCCCTAAAATCAATGGCGGAACTGCGTTTCCCACCCTCCATTTCCATGGCCATGCTAGACAAAAAAAAATACGGAAACACCTTGTGCGCCCAAAATGCAAAATACACCTTAGATGAGCATCCCTGAGGGTCGTTGAACCAAAATGGGGGAAACTTCTGGAAAGTTTCACCGGTTCTAGTTCTGTGGGGGCTTTGCAGAGGCGACCATGGCCCCTCCAATATCTGTGCGCAAAAGCCAATAGCGCTCCCTCCTTGTACCCCCTGCCATGCGCCCAAACATGCGTTTACACCCACATGTAGGGTATTGCCGAACTTGAAGAAATTAATAACACAATTTTGGGGCCTTTTTTCCATAGATCCTTGTATAAATTAAAAAATTTTCAGCTAAAATTGCAGATTATTTGAAATAATATTTTTTTTTTTTTTTCAGAGCCGATCGCTAATAAAATTTGTTGAATCGCTGTGGGGTCGATTACTTCACTCACTTGGATATATTCCGTAAGGGTGTAGTTTCCATATGGGGTCTTTATTAAGTTTTGGAGCCTTAGGGTGTCTGCGCAAACCTGAAATGGCCCCTAATAAAAACGTTATGAAAATGAGGCCCAGGGAGTCCAGTTAGGTTGCTCCTCCTATTCTGGGGCTTGTGGTTTGAGCCAATAAATTGCACTAGGGCACTATGGGATATCTCTGGAAGACGGCAGAATCTGGGCGATTCAATATTAAGTTGTATTTCCCTGATCACATTTCCGTATTTCTTGTTCATATGTATAAAATTGAAAAATCTGAAAAAAAAGTTAAAATTTGAATTTTCACTTTCACTTTGCTTTAATTCCTGTGAAACAACCTAATGGGGTTATTAAACTTCCTAAATGCGGTTTTGAATAGTTTAGGGGGTGTAGTTTGTTAGATGAGGGTCATTTGATGGGGTATCTAACATTTGGTCAATCAAAGTCACGTTTGAACTGGACTGGTCCCTAAAAAATGTATATTGCAAATTTTTTGAAAAATTTTGAAAATTACTACTAAATTATACGCCCCTATGTCGTAAAAAAAAAAAAGAAATTTAAAAAACATGATGCAAATACAGTTGGAACATATGGTAGATGCTAGTTATAAACTATTTTGAGTGGAATAACTATCTGTCTTACATGCAGAAATTTTTGAAGTTTGAAATTGGTAAATTTTTCACATTTTCACGATTCTTTGATATTTTTCACAAATAAACAAACATTTTTTGGACCAAAATTTCTTACTATCTTAAAGCACAATGTGTCACGAGAAAACACTCTCTGAATCACATGGATAGGTTAAAGTGTCAAAAAATTATTCTCACAGAAAGTGACACATGACAGATTTAAAAAATGGGGCTCTGTCAGAGAGGCCAAAACTGACTCCGACGGTAAAGGGTTAAAGCTTTACTCTTGTTATGCATACTGTTGCAACATTGTTGCCCTAGATAATACAATATTACAATCTATATACTTTTTAGGCACTCAGCTGGGACCGTGGTTTTAACTATTTGATCCTTTCAGTTACTATGAATTAAAAGTTATGTATTACTATTTATGAATGGGGGAAAATATTGTCCACTCTGTTTGCCTTCTGGCAAAAGCGGTGAATTATTTAGACACAGAAGGCCTCATTTATAATAACGGTTTAACAGTAAAACAATCTTTGTTGTCCGGAGCAACCAGAGTTCAGCTTTTATTTCTTAGGGTATGTCCATATGGCTTATTTTGCCGCGTAATTGCGGGCGTATTTTGCTACGTATTGTGCTTAATGCGTGCAGCAATTACAGTAATCCATAGCTCTGATAGAGAACTATGGATTACGCATCGCTCCCCCCCCCGAACCCCCGCGCGCGTACAATACGATCGTATTGTATGCGCGGGGAGATAAGAGACGTTAATTATTCACGGTGATAACGTGCTGCGAGTAATGAAGGTCTATGGGGCCGGCGAGCTGCCGTTCTCCCCTGTGCTTCAGGAGTACGCATTGATCAGATGACTCCCAAATCGCCCAGCGTATTATGGCGTGTACTGTACGTGCCGCAATTACGCCGTGTGAACATAGCCTTATACTGCTCTGGAAAAAGCAGAGCTCTGATTTATTTCTACTGTCTTTGTGTTACACAATGTTTATAAATGAGACCCATTGTTCTACAAAATGCTGCATTATTCCTGGCATTTTCATGGGTTCTCTCCTGCCCACAAATGCTCCCACAAGACATCAAGCAAAGTCTATACTGAAATATTAAGCGCTGTACAAACAAGCATTCGGGTTCCAGGTTTTTTTTTTGCCTTTTTTCTGGCTAAGCGGCTTCTTTTTTTTTTTTTTTTTTTATAATGCAGAATGCTCTAGGTAGGAAGTATTTTCTGGAATTATTTTGTAGGGTTATTTATAGGATTTGAAATAGGTTGGAAAGGATCAAAGAAAAACAACAAAATAAAAAAGTGCATGTAGAAACTTTTTTTTTTTTTACTTCTAAAAAGTAAATGCTAAAAGTGGCTCTAAGGTTAGGTCCACGCAGCACTGGATTCATAGCGGATTCAGTATTTTGAATCTGCCAAATATCTGACCATACACAGCGCCGTGTAGACTTAAATAGAAAATGTTCCTTCTTCCACCGGATACCCAATCTCGGTTTTTTGAGCAAAAAATGCACAAAAAACAGTGGTGCGGAGAATAAAAATACAGCCGGATTTCCAACTGTATTTTAACTCTGCTGTGGAGACATAGCCTAAGTTTGGTGTCACACACTCTGGCCGCTGCTCATAACATTGCTTCACTGGCAAACTTGTGCAGCCATTGGTAGCCACATATGGGCATAGTTTCATCTACATGTGGCTGGCAGAGTGCGTGGCTCCCACCTAAAGGAGGACTAATGGGGGTATTGCCTACAGCTAGATAATAATATTTAGTTACCTGGTTGTAATGAAGAATATTGCCCTTTCGGCCATAGTCAAAGGCCTTTAGTTCTCCACTGTTGACTGCCTAAAAAAGAAAAGGAATAAAAATAATGTCAGTTTAAAGGTAACCTGAGGACAGCACAAGCTAGTGACAAACGTGGTGATTTCAGCTCTGTGTCCCTTATTATGTAAGATGGAGAAGCTTCAGAGCATTTAAAGGGGTTGTCTCACTACAAGGATCACTTTTTATGTTAAAGATCTTGCAAACACAAGTCACTTTGTAATATGTGTCCATTAACAGTGTCCTATCTATTCCTATATATCCCCTCTTGTATGGGCTGCATCAGCTCCTCAGGTCACTGTAGCTACAGACCTGGTGTCCTCAGCATCTCCTCACTGCAGGCCAGTAGAAGCCAGTAAATACTGAATTCAAAATTTGAAAACTGAGAAACAGACCGAGATAAGATGGAATGCTAGTATGAGACATCATAACAGGATACATCATAACAGGATGATCTGTGGTCATATACGGTACATCATTGTAATATGGAGTCATAGTTACATACATATGCTTACAGAGCCACCATGTTGTGGTAAACACAGGTACCCAAATAATATTACAGACTGTAACCTAACTTCCCTGCAACGACCCAGGGAAAAACTTAGCAACAAAGAAAATTGCATATTCTCAATATCACAAGCGTCTCAGTTATACGCATATGTTACATGCAGCCCACTAGGGCGGCAAGGGAAACAAAAAGGATATAAGTATGTAACCTCCCTGTGCAGGTTACCCAGAAAAGACAGTAGGAAGGGAGAGTGTGGAACCACGCCCGGGGCGACCGCATCTCAAGGTGTAGCAGGAGACCCATAGTCCAGAGCTCTCGAGAGCGTAACTGTGCCAGGGGAGCTCATCCACCGTTCCCAAATTTTATCGAATTTACCAATTTTGTTTCTACGCCGATAAAGCCACTTCAGATGTGGTAACATGCCATTGATCAACCCCATCCACTCTGCCATTGAAGGAGGCCCAGCAGCCAACCACTTACGCGCGATAACCTTCCGTGCATAGTAGAGAACCTCATGCACAAAGATGTACTTTGAGCGGGGTCCCAGAGTGTCCGGTACGGGTCCAAACAGACACCAGTGGGGTGAGGGGAACTGGGCACCCCATCTTATCGTTTAAAAGTTGAATGACCAAAAGCTCAATATCTTTGGGCAGGACCATATTAGGTGCAGGAAGGAACCCGAAGTTAGGTGGAATTTGGGGCATTCATCTAAATATCCCTGTCTGAACTTACTTAATCGTGATGTAGTGTAATAGGCCCTATGTACGAAAAAATATTAGTCAGCCTGTCATTAAGATTACACGAGACCAACTTAGGCGAGGATATACATAGTTCCCATTGGTCGTCAGTCACCTCGCCCAGATCCATCTCCCACTTTTCCCTAAGTTTCACTAAGCGGCCTTCTCTGTTTTGCGCAGAGAGAAGAGTATAGAAATGAGAGATCACATGAGTGGTCGGTGGGGAGAGGAGCAGACGGGGGAACGGAAATTTATTAAATACCACATCTGTCAGACCCAACTGGGAAGTAACTGCATGTTTTACCCTGAGGTAAGTAAATAGCTGGGAGGAAGGAAGCCCAAATTCAGCCTGCAGCTCTGGAAATGGTCGGAACCCTTCCCTGGCGCAAACTTGAGAGATATACCACACCGCTCGAGAACTCCAATCAATCTCTCGGGACATGCTTACCAACCCCGGAAAAACTTTACAATGCCAGATTGGGGAGAAAGGATCAATACCCTCAGAATAGAATAGCGAGCGCACTTTTTCCAGACCATAAGGGCCTGCCTTAGAATAGGGAAGTCTCGCAATCTACCCCCCCCGAAAAAAGCCAGGGCCACAGAACAGGAGTTTGCAAGGATGTAAATACCTGCCGCCAAAGGGTGAGACAATCAAGGCTTGAACCCTTAACTTTTCATCTGATCCCCACCTTACTAATTGAGACAACTGTCCTGCTAAGTAATATAAATTAATATCCGGAAAAGCGCTCCCTCCCTCGTCCCACGGGGCCGTTAAACAATCAGCAGCTATATGATGTCTGCGACCCTGCCATATAAAGGAAAGTAGTATACCCCGTATTCGGAGAATCAGGCTATTCGGAAGGTATATAGGAGCCTGTTGGAGAATGTACAGTATTTTGGGTAGAAGTGACATCTTTACCAAACTAATACGTGCCGCCGTTGAGAGGTGCAATTTATTCCAATTATTAACTTTGTTTTGTAGAAAATCACAGAGGGGATAAATGTTCAGCAATACAAATTCTTGAACCGATCTGGACACTTGTATCCCAAGATAGGTAATAGAGGAAGCCCACACCAGTGGCGATGCCACAGCACGTGCCGTGGGAGCCGAATGGTCAATCGGCAGGATTTTAGATTTCTCCCAATTAATCACGATCCCGGAGAAGGACCCAAACTCCCCAACTATTGCCAGCGTGGAGTCCAGGGAGTCGTTCGGGTCAGATAAATACAACAGAGTGTCATCCGCATATAAGCTAATCTTCTCACAGATAGAAGCAGTGAATAGGCCTCTAACGCGAGCATCCAACCTTACTTTGGCTGCCAAGGGCTCCACCGCTAAGGCAAAGAGGAGGGGGGGGAAACAGGACATTCCTGCCTCGTTCCACGATACAGGCTAAATGGTTCTGAAACCCACCCATTAACTGTTACCCTCTAAACCGGTTCCCTGTAAAGTAGTCGCACCCAACTTATAAAGGAAGATCCGAAACCAAATTTCTCCAATGCAAGGAAAAGGTATGACTACTCAAGAGAGTCAAAGGCTTTAGCCGCGTCTAGTGATACTACAATCCTTGAGCCCATTTCATCGTGTGCACCTGAAAAATTAGTAAACAATCGCCTTAAGTTCATGCTGTCGACTTCCCAAGCATGAACCCCGATTGGTCCCGCATGAAATAATAGCAAAATGACTTTAATTCAATCGCCTCGCCATTACTTTAGCCAGATTTGATGTCAGACTGAAGTAAGGATATGGGGCCCGTACGACTCACAAAAGGCAGGGTCCTTACCCGGGTTTGGAAGAACTACGATAATGGCCTCGTACATTGACTGGGGAAAGAACCGAATCCCGGAAGCCGTCTGATATACCTCCACAACTGTGGGGCAAGAAGTCCCCATATTCCTTGGAGAACTCAAATCGGGAGACCGCCCCTACCCGAATTTGGATGCTGAAACGAGTGTATAGAATCCAGGATTTCTTGTTCAGTAATGGGGCTATCTAAGAATTCTCTATCCCCTGCCGATAGGGAAGGGAGAGCCAGTTCAGACAAATATTCTCTAATCTCAGAAGGTGAGACTGTGGTCTTAGAGGAATATAAGTTTCGGTAATATACGCGGAACTGTAACAATATTGCTATAGGGTCACGAGTACGAGACCCATCTGGAGAGATCAGTTCCTGGATCACCGGAGGTTCGGACATTCCCCGTGCCATGCACGCCAATAACTTGCCACACTTTTCCCCATGCTCAAAAAAGGATTGCCGGCTGAAGAATGCCTTCTTTTGGGCTGTAGAATGCAAGCATGTCTGGTACAGTCTGGTCCTACATAGCCACTCCCCCTTGTTCTCATTAGAGGGATCCCTAATATATCGCAGCTCTACCTCCGTCACATCTCTAGCCAGCTGAAGCTCTCGATGAGCCAATCCCCTCTTAAGGTCACTAATGGCAGATGTCAGAGTACCCCTCGCATACGCCTTGAAGGCGTCCCATGTCACCGCAATCGACGGCGACCCTGCATTTTCCCGAAAAAATGTGCTCCATTTGTCGAGAAAGTACGCCGTAGGAGGGAGAATTTGCAGCCAGAAGGGATTCAATCGCCACCTTGCTCTAGGGGGCATGTTATCCAATTTAAGGGAAAGTAAACCCGGAGTATGATCAGAAATGGATCTGGCAAGGTAGTGCACCGACTCGACAAGCGGAAGAAGGGACCTGTGGACTAACATAAGATCAATTCGGGACAGTGCATTAAATTGTGCGGTGAAGCACGAATATTGGCGAGTTGTCGGGTTTCTAGAGCGCCATGCATCGCTAACCCCGAACTCAGAGAGCAAGGAGTGCAGTAAGGAGGGAAGCAGATCCGCAGGGCCAGCACTGGAAGGGTTAAAACGGTCGAGACGCCTATCCCATGTACAATTGAAATCTCCAAGCCAAATACTGGGCACATCTTGATAAGCGGCGAGAACCTCCAAGATTTCCTAATTACTAACGACGAATACGGGGGTGGAATGTAAACCCCAATTATGGCAAAAGGGACATGAAATAAAGAACATATTAAGAAAATATACCATCCCCGGTCGTCCAACACAGCCCTCATGACACTCAATCGGAACGCACGGCCGATCAAAATAGACACTCCCCTGGCACAGTACGTAAATGTTGAGTGATAAGACCAACCTATTCACGGGCGACCAAGTATTGGCAATTTATCTGGTACCATATGGGTCTCCTGGAGGCACGCAATATCACATCTAAGCGACTTCAGGTATTAAAGACCAGAGCCCTCTTGATGCGGTCGTTTAATCCCCGGACGTTCCATGTCAATAATGAAATAGTATTATTCGCCATAGTAACTCTTTGAATAAGAGATAACCAGGATATTTTCTAGACCCATGCACAGGGAGCACAAGAGATTCTACCCTTATTATCAAATGCGGAGACAATAAATTGACTGAGACGTATTTCACTGGAATGAGAATTGCATAAAAACAACAAACCCCTAGCAACCCCCTTACCCACCCTACTTCGTCATCACAAAGGCGAAGCATTGGATCCCCTAACCGCCCGACTTAACAGATAACCAAACAGGTAGTTAACTATAAAGGTAGATAAAACCCTTCAATTAAAAAGAGAAGAGCAAAAACAAATAGTCAGGAGTTCCCCTGAATTCCGCTATTGCGGGAGAGTACAGTCCAGTACATCCTAGAAAGCATTCAATTGCATAACCCAAAACCGTAAATAATAGATGTATTGGAAATCATACATCCGTTTCGGATACCATATACACCCAGCAAATGGGGGGTGAAAAGGAGGAAAAGAAAGTTATGAAGGTTAAGAAAAGAATAAAAGGGAGGGGGGGGAGAGGAGAGGGAGGGAAAGAGAGACAAAAAAAAAAAGAGGGGAAGAGGGAAAAAGGGGGGAGGAGTGGAGGGGAAAATAAAGGAGGGCAGGAGAAGGGGAGAGAAGAAAAAAAAAAAAGGGGGTAGAGTAAGATGTGCTGAAGAAATGGCGAAGATGTCTTCGCTCAGCTACCAGACAAACCGCATAATAAAGACATTGGATCTAGCAGTTGTACACTCGTCCATCTAAAAGGTCATTTAACCATGTGATTTGGTGAGCCCCGCCTTGCTTTGGAACGAGTTTCTAACCAGTCAATGGGCGCTGTTAAAGAAGAAAATTTTATTTTCGGCAATAACCTTCAATCTGGCCGGATACAACATTGCATATTCGTAGTTATGCTCCCGTAATTTTTGCTTGGCGGTAAGAAACAAAGCCCTCTTCTTTTGGACCTCCACTGAGAAGTCCGGATAAACCAGTACTTTGGAGTTGCCAATGGATATAGGGCTCTGTTCTCTAGATAGTCGTAGAACAGCGTCTCTGTCCCTGTAATTTAGGAGCTTGGCTATAAATGTGCGTGGCGGGGCTCCAGGTGGGGGAGGTTTCGGAAGGATCCGATGTGCCCTTTCCACTGCGAACATGACCGAAAATTTGTCCCTGCCATAAGATGAAACAAGGATATTTTCCAGAAAGGATTCTGGAGCAGACCCCTCTGGAAGGCCTATAAAGCGCAGGTTACATCTCCTCAGCCTGTTCTCCTGGTCATCCAGGTGTTGGTGCAGCTTAGTAATTTCTCTCTCAGCTTCCTCGACCCGTCTGGACAGGGGAGCGGTTTGATCTTCTAAGGTGCTGACCCTATTCCACCTCCGTTACCCGCTCTCGAGTCTTCTGAGCATCATGCCGCAGCAGAGAGATGTCCACCTTTTTTTCTTCTATTCTGGAGGTCAGGGTAGCTTGGCACAAATGTATGGCGGCCAGAAAATTTAAGGCCTCCGGACTCAGGGGTTCCGTGTCCGAATCCACTTGGTCTTGTTCAACCAGCATGACAGGTACAGGGTTAGTGCCTGCCGGTGAGAACTCATCTGCTCGGCGAAATTTATCCAATTTCTCTATGGTCTTGGGTGCAGGCTTGGCAGGTGCCATGCAAGAGGACTGTATTACGGCAGCTGCACAGTCGCCGCGCACAAATAAGAAAGCAAGCGAAAGAGTGCTGGGGTATAAATTGCACAATGGGGACCTCCTAACTTGACAGTGGGTTATCCTTTCACATTTCAGTCATATAGCGCGATTATCTCGTACTGCTGCAAGATGACAGGTGACCTGAAATACGTTGACGCTGCAGACGCCAATGGAGCTATAAGATGGCAGCTTATCCAGGTACGCACACACAAGCGCAGTTATAGATCACCCCAGGACTCTGCAAGAAGTGTAAGGGAACTACTGGTGTAGCAGTCAGAGTTCAGCTATTCACTTCCCAGGATGGACCCAGGAGGGCGGCATACACCACGAAGAGACAACCCCTTTAATACTGAAGGTGGAGTCCTTGTGTAGACTCCTACCAGCTGCTCAGATTCAGAAAAACCAGCACAGCTCAGAGCGAGTAAACGTTTAGCTGGTGCAGGAACGCCCTCTGTTTTTTTAGGAGGGTAGCTATATGTTCCCTTGATAAACAAGAGTTCTGTGTAAGGAAAGAGTTTCTTGAAATGGGTCATCCCAGAGTATAAGGAGATGGCTTATCATCCTAAGCCATCCCTTCCTGACTGCTGGTGCCTTCACAATAGTTAGAATAAAGAGGCCCCAGTTTACTTTGAGTATGTTACAGTATCTTGAATGGAGGGTTCCAGACCGGCACGTGTCCTAGGGGTCAGTCCCCTACTTATCAGATTAGGAAATATCATTGTAAAATGCCACCTCTATGATGGGAATACCCTGTTAACTTCAGCAGTAATAACAACAAAATGCTCTACCAAACAAGTCATTCAAACTACCATGTAACTGATATTTATTAATACACAAGAAAACCACATGGATATTATAAAAACTAATGCTTACCTGGGCCCAGTGGATTATATTTTTCACAGATGGTCCTGAGGGGCAATGGGAAGAATATACATCTACACGACTCTAAAAAGAGGTAAATATAACACAATTACAGTTTAAAGGGGTTTTGCCAAGAAGTGAGTTCCTCACCCAACAGGCTTAGTCCCCCCTTGAGGCTTGAAAAAAGGGGTGTTGTGTTTCTGTGTTTAAAAAAACAAGTACCTCCTCTGTGATGTCATCACACCACCTACCATGCACGCTCCTGATATTCAGTCCCTGTAGTTGAGTAAACATTGTTTGGCTAATCCACACAGGATAATTGTATTGTGCACAGGAGAGAAGATAAGTTCTGAGCAGGCAGCTTTCTTTCATTTGTTCACACACTGATGCAGGGGGGGGGGGGTCTGCATGTTTACTCAGATAACTACATTACAACCAGTGGATTCTCTATACAAAAGACACAGGATCTTTTCTCCCAAGTCCCTTCAAGGCTCGCTCATGTTCCCTGCCATCAGTTAAGAAGTGCAAAGAATGCAAGCACGGCCAGATCACCTCCTGGTTGTGTCTAATGTAAACTGTCAGGAAACTAAGGGCATGTAAGGAAGGCTGTAGATCTTACAATCTTCACTTTTTTTTAATGACATATTTAGAAAAGTGATTAAATACCCATTTTGGAGGATCCCATGTCAACATTAGATCATGGCAAAACCCCTTTGAAGGAATTTCTGGGATCCACACCTCAATAACTTCAGTTCCAGTAGACAAGGGTTTGCCAGGAATTGATCAATTTTTCTACAAACAGCAAAAACAAACTAAACAGCCAGATCGAAATTTAGAATGGCAAAAAAGGAGGACGCCTTCTTAGTGTAGTATACTCAGAAGAAAAACGAGAACTTCTTTTCAGGTCCACACTAACCTTGTAGCTTCATTCTCTGTGCAAAGTATGTTCTAGCCAGTGGTCCTGCTACCACTCCCTGACCACGCTCTCCCAGGTAGCACTGAACAGAATCAAGATATAATGGAGCTGGATCTTTTTTTAAAAACAGATCAAGCAGAGGTTTCCAAGCACTGTCCCTCTTAGCAATGAGTTTCAATGGTGGTGGACAACGCAAAAAATGAAGAAGGGAAGGAATGGTAATATGTAAGCAACAAACAGTTGGACCTTGGGTAATGTGCAGTGTAGCACAGTATTGATAGACGGCTCTCAAACCTCCAAAATAAGCAAGTCTTTAGCTACCATCCCAATGGAAATCCATCAGGTACTGGGAGGACATTCTAGATGTACAATGGAGGATTTGCCTAGGGTTCCAATGAAGAGCCAGTAAGAATTCATGGAAAGAAAGGTGCCACCAAATTACTATTGCTGTTAATCTGAGAGCACACTACTTTTCATGAAACCCTGACCTGCTCCCCATCAGAATCAGAAGTGACTCATCCATTGTACATTTGGATTGTCCTCCCAATACTTACGTTGCTTACGTTGGAGATTTGAGAGCAGTCTATGAGAATTGCATCTTACTGCACAGCACAGATGGTGAGTGGACTATAATCCAACTTTGAGTTTTGTTGCCTACAGGTTACACTAGGGTAGTGTTCCAAGCCCCCTTTTGTTTCTTCTGTAATCCAGCACCACTGAAACCCCTTACCGAAAGGAACCGTGCTTGAAAGCCCCTGAATGATCTGTTCTATGATCTCAATTTGGAAATGAGATAGGCCCCTGATTTACACCTCGTGTAGAATATCCTACCCATGCGCCAGTATCCAGTCACAATATACACCTTGTAGTCTGCTACAGAACCCAAAATATCTGTAAAGATTAGGTAAAATAATAAATCAGTATTAATAGAATTACCATGTTGAGATTCTTTTCGTTAAATCCACAGAGAACAAAAAAAACGTTGCCACAGATTTCTTTAATCACTTCACGGGTGCAAAAGTGGGTGGCAAGCCATTTAATGAAGTCTGTCTGGGGTAAAAACTCCTTTGTACCAAACAGGTCCTAAATGTGAAGAACAAAAGTATAATAAGGCCCTCAGAATGTCATTTATTGGTTATGTGGTTTTGTATAAAATAATATGAATATACCAGAGCACAAAAAAAGGAATTTGCATGTGTATGTAGGAGAATAATCCCTCTCCATCCATCTCTGATAACATTAATGTGAGGGGAAAAAAAAAAACACTATCCGAACCACATACTGCAATGACATTAGTAGATTAGTATAGTCTTTGATGAAGCTCCACCATCACGAATCTGTGTTAAAGTGTTAACTGTTGCCAATAATTATTGTATAATACAGTGGCCACTATATGCAAGCCTGCAAGCCCCGTCAAGGCTCCTCATTTCTTGCAAGTCCCTACACTAACCATTTACAGAAAAAACACAGAGAAAATGGGACATTAATTACTCAAAAAACACAGAAACAAGGCCATACTCATAGCTCAAAGGCTGGACTGAAACGGAACCCAGTAAAGAGGCAACACTGGCCCCTATACTACTAGGGAAAGATAAACAGGTGCAGCTGATTGCTGAGCAGTAGCTCACATACCCCACCACTAGGGGAACAATTAGACTGCACATTAAATTGAGACCTGTTCACATAGTATGCAGAAAACCCACAGTTTAATACATGGGGAGATTGCACAAATGCAAAAATAGCGATAAGACAACCATTCACACCCCTTCAATATGCACAGAGAGGGAAAAAAAAAAAATTGGCACATATTTCTTTAATCACTTCATGGGTGCAAAAGTGGGTGGCAAGTCATTTAATGAAGTCTGTCTGGGGTAAAAACTCCTTTGTACCAAACAGGTCCTAAATGTGAAAAAAAAAGTATAGGGTCCTTAAAATGTCATTTATTGGTTATGTGGTTTTGTATAAAATAATATGAATATACCAGAGCACAAAAAAAGGAAAGTGCATGTGTATGTAGGAGAATAATCCCTCTCCATCCATCTCTGATAACAAAAAAAAACACTATCCAAACCACATACTGCAATGACATTAGTGGATTAGTGTAGTCTTTAATGAAGCTCCATCATCGCGAATCTGTGTTAAAGGGGTTTTGCCACGAAGTAAAATTGATGTGGGAAGTTTGTAAATTAAATAATAAACATTTTCACCATTCATCAAAAAATTCTGCATCATTTTACTTTTAGTGATCCATTGTTTACAGCTCGTCTCCAAGGGATACGACCAGGGCTGAGAGCTTCTCAGTCCTGGTCGCACATGCTCAGACATCACCTCTCCTCTCAGGCAGCTACTGAGTGTTCAAACCACAGGTGCTGTCATTGTACTCCTGTCTTCTGTGCTCCTTAGTAATTAGTCAAACAGTGCAATAAATTTAAAAAAAAAAGAAACCTCAAATCAGGTCTGGGTATTGATAAAGAGAAATAAAATCCACTGGTTTGGTTCCTGCAGGGATTTGAACAGAGGACCCTTGTGCCTGGAGGCAAAAGTTTTATCTCTGAGCTACAATGTGGCTGCTTACAGTTCTATACATAAACAGACATTTCTTTGACTAAAGAGAGAAAAGGCCTGGTGATTTCAGCCTGCAGTGTCACATGATATGTAATTCAAACAAATCACACACGCCCCCTTCTGAGCACACAGAGCTGAAGAGCTGGATGCAGGAGGTATGAAATGAAATCGTGGTAAAACCCCTTTAAAGTGTTAACTGTTGCCAATAATTATTCTAGCCAGTTAGGAATCTAGAAATATAGAAGCTATAGAATAAATATGTCATATCAAGCAGTAGGTTTGCCATACCTTAATGAAGAATTCTGGAAAGATACCCAACTTTGCCAATGGACTACTGGAAAATTTGACTGTAGCCACAGGAGCCAGAGCAAAAAAAATCTTCACTTTTTTGGCCAGCTCGGGCAAACTTGAAAATTCAAAGAAACCTAAAGACGCAAAACCCAATATATAATTAGGTCAGTTGTCCAAATACATGCTAGTAGCAATAAGACATCCGAGTAGGATACAAACTGCACAAAACCTTAAGAAAATTAGCTTGCCTTCTCTTACCCACAGAAACAGCACCAATCCTATCAATGGAATATGTCCAATACTGCAGCTTAGCCCCCGTTGTAAGGGTCTGGGCTGTAGTACCCGACACAGCCTGTGATAGAAAAAGGATCATGTATGGATTTCACTGGCCACAAAATAGTTAATTTCAAAAGTAAAAGTCATACACTTGTAGCCAGGAATTTCAAAGGATAGTTTCATAAAGGGTCCTGGGTTATAGGCCAGTGGCAGTGCTAGGCAGTTTTATCCGGGGCACAAGTCCCGGATAAAACTGCCTGTGCTCCAAACCTCGCCGGGCTCCAGGCTGCTGCTGTGGGCCTGGAGCACCGACTATCCAACTGTTTGTGCGTCCTCATTAGGAGCTATAATTACCTGTTCTGGGTAGAATAAATATTAGTGAGAGCTTCAGAGGGACGCGCTGGCCACAGTTTTTTCTCTGTAAAAATACGTGCCGCAGTTCACAATGGGGCGTGAAAAATGCCGTGTGAAGGCAGCCCTACTGAGCAAAATTTAGCACAAAGGGCCTGGTACCTGGTTGTTTTGGGACCCTAGTAACGCCCCTGTTACAGGCTATTAATCTGCAAGTGTGACTTCTGACATTAGGCTAGGTTGGTATACAAATGGACATCCCCAATCACATCTCTAATGGTGAATTATATGACACCAACATTGAAATATCCCTCAACCTTCCCTCTCTTATCACCTCACTGTCCAGTCAGGAAAAAATACTTGGTCTAATAAACTGATGAAAAGAAAAAAAAAAAAAACATAGAAAAATGGGACATTGTGAACGGTCCCATTGGCCTAATGAACCGTTCTGGAAGCCTGAGTCAAAACAGAGGCTATATAATATGATCTCATTAGAGGAGATGTTCGCAGTGTGGTGGTCAGTCTACTTTTGAACTGTGTCCCAATTATTCCTCCTAACCCGAGGAGCAGAAAAGCCCCTACAACCTGTTTGAGGAAGGTGTTTGCTGTTCTTTCTACTTTTTATAACTGGGTTGCTTGTATTTTTAATTAATTTCCTTTGTAAGCACTGTACCTTTACCTATAAAAGAAAAATTAAAAGGGGGTTTTGTCTCCCAAAAAAAAAAAAAAGGATTGTTTTTTAAATGTTAAAGGTTGCAAAAAAAAAGTCACTTTGCAATTTTGCCCCTTTAAACGGTCCTACCTATTCCCTATATTCCCCCTTGGGGCTGCTCATCCCCCGGGTCGCTAAAAGCTACAGACCTTTTTAGTTCTCCATGAAAGGCTGCCAGAATGGTTCTATAGCTACAGACCGGGTTTGTACTGCAGCCAGTGGAGGCCATAAACACGCCCCTGAATTCAAAATGAAACCAAGAAAAACGGACTGAGGAAAAATGAATCAATTGTGAAAACTCCTTTAAAAGGAACAATCCAGTTTTTATACTCCTTTAGCTTACCTCCCAACTGATGGTCAAAGAGGGACAACAAGAATTTACTGTGTAAAGGATTCAGTTTTAAGCAAATGTACCTTGAATAGTTTTTTTTAAAAAATTTTAAAAAAATTTAATTCGGAATATACTTATATACTCGATAAAAGCCAGTTTTTTTCAGCCAAAAAAAAAATTGGGCTGAAAAACCCCCCCCTCGGCTTTCCTCAGTCACTGTCGGCACTGGGGTGCTGCGATGGCCCGAGTGCTGGCAGGGACGCTTCGCTATATGCATCCTCAGGGAGCGAAATTTAAACTGAATCCCGGTACACCCGACACGCCCGGGGACTGCATGGCCGGGCGCTGTGGAAATTCTTCATTGATGCACTCCTCCGGAGCGCATGCGGGAAAGAATACCACTCGGACAGAAGCGAGCGTCCGGGGGTCCCGGAGGGGAAATCCGGGCGGCCCCGCACACTCGCGGCTGTCCAGATTTTCCGGCACGGGGTGTTTTTATCACGCTGCGTGTGGGGCCTGATACACACCCGCCGTGCCGAGAAGAGGGAGGAGAGAACGGGGGGAGGTGGGCAGGGGGGGGGCCAGGTAAGGGGGGTTTTTTTTTGTTTTAAAAAAACCCTGCATAAACCTGCCTATAGCCTGCCGGGGGGACCTCTCCTGCCTAAATGACCTTACCTGCCTATAACCCGCTTAGGGGGACCTATCCCTCCCTAAACCCCCTAGGGGCCCTAACCGCCTATAACCTGCTATGGGGGCAATTACCTCCCTTAGTGCCGGGGGACATTATGCCTATACTGCCTAAAACGACCTATCCTCCTAGGGGGGCAATTAAACTGCCTATACTCCCTATGAATTTTTTTTGGGTATCATTTTTTTTTTTAAAAATTCACCAGTAGCCGCTGCATTTTTCCCCAGGCTTTACTCGGTCAATAACTTTCCCGGTTTTTGAGGCAAAAGTGGGTCCCTCGGTTTATACTGAGTAAAAAGGGTAAACATTTTTAAGGTTCTTTTTAAACAAAAGGTGAAAATATTTAAGTGCAGTCTAAAAAATAAAAAGGGGGCAAGATTTTTTTTTTGAGCAATATAGTAGGTTTATTAATGTAAATCTATTTCCCAGGAGAAAAACGGGACAGTCAAAGAGCGAAGAAAAATAGGGACTGTCCCTCCAAAAGATGGATACTTGAGAGGTAAGCATTTATTTCATTAGACATGGCTTTTAGGTACACTGTAGTGTCAATAACTTTGCTTAGGCCCGGTTTACACGCTTATTCCCGCGGATTTGCGCCGATTTCGCACAAATCCCCCGGAAAAGGGGCGGGGCGGGGGCGCCCCTCCCGCCCCATAGACAATGCATTTTTTACGGCCGTCCCGCCGTAAATAATGTGCATGTCACTTTCTCCCCCCGCGGCGGGTTTGCCCCAGCGGGGGGGGAGCGCGGAATCCCGTTTTTCTTGAGAGAGTGGTTACCAATGACCCCCCGCGGATTGGGGGCCCGTATTGAAGCGCAAAACCGGCCCGGGGAAAACGGCCCAATTCCCGGGAAATAAGCCGTTTGAACGGGGCCTTACAGGATTTTTCTGATGCAACTTGTTTTTAGGGAAGACGCTCTTTGGGTTAGCTGAAAAAAATTTTCTTTTGATGCCGTTCCCTAACATTCCTACGAGATGGGTTTAAAACCCCCCATAAAAATGCATAGGGAAATTTTATTCTGGGTCACACACCCCTGCTTTTGTTTTTTACCACAGGACCAAGAGGCAGCAGGAAAAAACCCGTAATTTTGCGGGAGGTAAGCATAATTACTGGCCCAAAGTGATCCTGGGAAACAACTTTTTTTTGAACTAGGGGGGCGAAAAAAAAAACAAAAATAAAACCCGGGGTGGGCCTTTTAAATTGGTCCCTGAAAGCTCTAACAAAATCCTAGCATTTGTAATGTTTTCAAGGGGTTTTTTTCTCACAAAGCTTTCACAGACTGACCGGATCTGTCTTTTAAAAGCTTCAGTCCAGGGGCATGTCTCTTCACCATAGGCTGTCCTTCCCTCACTGAGGAGTGGTAACATCATTCTGTGTGAGCATGGGAGAGGATTTTCACATCTGAAGCCTCCTGTGTTTTTCTCTTTGCAGACTTTCACTCCCTCCAAAGCTCCTTTTAACCAGAACACCTGTATTGCTGGGAAAAATTCACATACAAAAACCCGAATGATGAAAAAAAATGTGAAAAATGGACTCTGCTCCCCCTTTTTTCAGGAGGAGGGAGAGGAACTGTATGAGGCTTTTTTATATGGGGGGGGGAGAGTGAACCAAGCAGCTGAGACTCACCAATTTCCCAACCTTCCATAAGCCCTCACTGGGAGATGGGAAGAAGAGATGGACAGCCTAATTTCGACCAGCCTCAAGGCTTAGTTTCACTTTCATTTCCCCAGCTCAGAGGGGAGTAAGCACAGAGGAAGGCACCAAACACAGCACGGGTGTGCCGAAACAGGCGAACTTAAATACAGGGACCAAACTACAAAGGGGGCGTGGCCCGACCCCAGGCTGCTATTAAAACTCAGAAACCCCAAATTTGCTCATATCTTCTACACTAAATGATTTAGGTAATGCAAACCAATTGTAAAAATGCTAATTGTTACTGTCCCCATCATTACAGATAGGGTCTTTGTAGCGAGAAAATCATTTAATCGTATAGTGGTAACATGTTTCTGGGGTGCAGGGACTTTGTAAGTGTGTGACTTGTGCTCAATTTGCCACCTGAGTGAAAGGAGAGTACCAGATTGAGTGAGTGGAGATAGAGTAACCCTGTACAGTCGCACATGTTGGTGAAGTGTATACATGACCCATAGACAAAACTGGTGAATGGTTTCTGTAACAAAAAAAAGTAAACTTTTTTTTATTCTGATTTTATACAATGGCTTTAAAAGCATGTTTGCACCATATTTCCCAGGGTAGAGCATATGTGCGCTACTCTGGTGAAAATGTTCTCATAATAATTGCAGCGCTGTGATCCTCTCAAGACAACATGCTGTAAAAATGTCCTGTCTGAACAATGTCCCAGTTAAACATTCACTAATGAAAAGGTTTCTGAATAAATATATATATATATATATATATATTATATATATATATATATATATATATATATACACACACATACTTATTCCTGAAACGATGATGTAGCACATACCTATAGTGGTTCCCTGAGAATGTCCAACATAGTAGATTTGCTCCTGTCCAGTATTTTTCAATATAAAGTTTATGACTGCAGGAAGATCTAACTTAGCCATCTCATCGTAACTAGAAGAAAGCACAAGTACGTATTAAAAGATGATAAAACATGAAGAATTAGAAGGCTAAAAGGGTTTGCCAAATGTCTTGATGTGTTATAAACTATTATGTAGCGTCACATTAGAAAGTGTTATTGCACCTAAACTTCTAACTTAAAGAGAACCTGTCACATAGGTAATGCCCCCCTTGCTGAGGGCAGCACAAGCTAGTGTCAGACCTGCTGTTTCCAGCACTGTGTCCATTATTCTGTAAGATGATGGAGTTTTAAGTAATGTTCACACGGCTTAAAATGGGATGTATTTCAGTCTGTAATTACGCGCCGTAGTGCGCAAATTACGGCTGGAATACGTCCCAGTCGTTACGGTAATCCACAGTTCTCATAGAACTATCGATTACATCTCCTCTCCCTGCTCGGCGAATCCGCCGCGGGGGGTAATAAGTGGCATGTCATTTTCTAGCGGCGTATACGCGCCGCTAGTAATGATAGTGTATGGGCCGGCAAAGTGCCCGCCCCGTCCACACGGCGTAATAACGGGGCGTAATTACGCCCCGCAAATAAGCCGTATGGACATAGCCTTAACGTAATTAATCATCAAATCTGCCGTTTTCCGCCAGAAGAGAGTCATGAAAAGAGTCCGTTTTTTCATGCCCCGCCGCCCTTAGGCTAGCCCCACCCACCTCAACTGCTAATCGTATTACTTTGAAAAGGTAAAATCAATAGAATAACTGCCAGGTGGGCGGGACTAGTCTTTGGTGGGCGGGTCTAACACCTGCTTATGAATAAGATTTGAGCATTAAATGCTCTAAAACTACAGCATCTTACAGACTAAGGGGCACGGCGCTGGAAACAGCAAGTCTGTCACAAGCTTGTGCTGCCCTCAACAAGGGGGGCATAACCTATGTGACAGGTTCCCTTTAAAGGCCTCCAGATGCCCAGGGATGGCAGCTGTTGCCATGTTTATGGGATATGAGATGGCAGCAGCCTCGTGATTTGTTTACATGATTTCCTCCCCAGCTTTTCCTTGCCACATCCCTATCTGCACATGTGCATTTAGTGCATGTACAGATACAGGAGATTCTGCTGTTTGTATCTGCACATGCTAGCGATCAGAGACTGCACAGGCACAGTTGCAGAAAGGGAAAGCTTGGTACGCGGACAAGTGGGTATATTGTGCATCTGCCACATCTTACAGCCTGTGGACGTGTAGAAAACCACTGTCCATGGGCATCAGAAGCTGGCGTAAGGAATAGGCATAATAACACTTAAAGGAGTATTCCCATCTCAGACATTTATGGTCTATCAACCAAATCTTCCAGAAACATCGGATACGTAAAATAGTTGGGGCTATTTTTAAGTTCATTTTTGGGAGTTCAACAACCATCAATCAATCTTCAATCAAAATGGCTACTAGTGTCGTCTAAGAATAACTGGATGGCCTGTCCTGTGTCCTCATATACCCTACTCAACAACAATGGGTATTATTGGTTAAATTAAAGGGGGTGTCCATCTCTTTTTTTTAATCAGCATTGTAGAATCTGTTTAAAAAAAATATGTATACCCCGCTTTCTCTTTCTTTTGGCATTGGAGCGGAGGCAAGGGGAGAGGTATCATTCCCACTCCTCTCCCCTTTGTAAATGAGCCCTACCAACATAATAAACAACAAAAAAAAATGAGGTAGAAAACCCCTTTAAGAACTGACTAAAATCAACAGGTTCCACCCCCAGGACTTGAACAGACATAGAGAAACCCTTAGACTTGCTTGTGTGTCAATGGAACAACGTGTCAGGGGCTTATTTAGATAAAAAGAATATAGTTTCAATGAACATGGACTGTAAATCATAAAAAGGTATAAATAGCTGCATTTTATGACCTACAGCTGCATGGCTGTGCATGGGATAAGGCGGTTACATATGCTTACCTAAATGACTCACAGAAAACATTTTTTCCAGTAAAATATACAATACTTTATTGATATGCATTAAAAACAATACCCAAAATGACTTTATTTTATGTTTTTTTCTCTCTTATTAGTTATAGCGTGAGCCACCGATAGGTGGGGTCACCCCTTTTGGGGCGGGTGCTCCTCCTTTAGTAGTGTAAGATGTAAGTTTGGTAGATTTGGTTTTTTTGGTTTTTATTTTTTGCCTTGTGTGGATATTTAAAGAAGATTTTTTCTAATACAGGCATATGTTATACAGTCACCGCATGGTTTCCCGTTTGGATATTTTCAGAACCGTGAGTGTATCATTATAATTCATGTGAATAATTTGTTTTTAAACTCGCTACTTTGACTGGATATCATTTTTGTGCCCCCCTATGTGACTCTTAGGCTATGTTCACACGGCTTAATTGCGGGGCGTTCCATATGCCCCGCTATAACGCCGGGTCTTCGGGAGTCGTGCTGATCGGCGCATACTTCCATGGCGCGGGGGGCCCGGCAGCCCGTCGGCCCCATAGGCATGCGAATAAGTTACATGTCAATGATCTCCCCGCGCGTACAATACGATCGTATTGTACGCCCGGGGAGAGGAGGCAAAATCCATAGTTCTCTATAAGAACTGTGGATTACCGTAATTATGGGGCGCATTTCGCTCATATTAGAGCGCAGTACGCTCCAAATACGTGGCGAAATTTGTCCCAAAATAAGCCGTGTGAACTTACCCTTAGATGTCTGCTTCTTATCATTGCAATATTTATGTGTGTTGTTTTGGGTATTGTTTTTAATGCATATCAATAAAGTGTGTGTGTATTTTACTGTGAATTTTTTTTTCTGCGAGTCAATCTAAATTTGCTGGATTAGATATCAAGAAATTTTGGGGTGAGCTAATGCTTACCTGAATGCCCAAAATTCTTCCTGATTAGGTGTGAGATTTATATGTTTACGGGACCAGGTATTTCCCCGACTATTTCCTAACCACACATCATATCCTGCATCCGCCAGAATGAATCCCAAACTGTTGTTCTCCAAATCAGTGACCCAGTTACTGCCATCTGCAAGTAGGCCATGCTGCAAGAACACCACAGGCTTCGGTCCTAAAATGCAAGAAATACATAGAATGTCATACCGCATACGTATGTCAAAGTTTAGGCGTATACAATTTTTGAGGAATTTAAAGACGTATGTCTTTTGTGAGAACCGACAATTAACACACACACTATCTCTTTAATATTGAAAAGAAGCTGAAGTCGTTAATAATAATTTTTATTTATATAGCACCAACATATTCCGTAGCACTTTACAATTTACATACAGACATTACACATTAAAATAACTTACAAATGAGACATAAGGTGTGAGGACCCTGCTCGCTAGAGCTTACAATCTATTAGGGTGTATGGGTGAGACAAAGGGTTAAAAAGTGCTCAGTTTACAATGGTCCAGCCATGTTACATAAATAGGGGGTGCACATACAAACACAGTCCAGCTCGATCCACCTGTTGAAGCAGTCAATATGGGAGGCACGTATAAGCAGAGAGCTCACTCCGCCCGCAATCATTGAAAGAAAAGACTAGTATACAGCGTCCCGTTGGTAGTAATCAATTGGATATAGGATGGCAAGCCAGTATAAATTAAAAGCAAATGTTCTTTATTGTATTCCATATAAAAAGTCACTATAGTTTCATAGTTAAGCAGTGCAGCATACCACTAACCGTACTCAACAGTATGCAGTGGATATCCCTCTGGCAAGGACCGACGTGTTTCGGTGGCGTGCACCTGGAATAGTGGTATGCTGCACTGCTTAACTATGAAACTATAGTGACTTTTTATATGGATTACAATAAAGAACATTTGCTTTTAATTTATACTGGCTTGCCATCCTATATCCAATTGATTATTACCAACGGGACGCTGTATACTAGTCTTTTCTTTCAATAAATAGGGGGTGGTTTACATAAAAGTTGGGTGAACCTGCCACCCTGACAGTACATCTATTTACAGATAAGTGCCTCTGAGTGCCTAGTGTTGGGAGTGACGTAGGTAGATAGCAGTTAGGGATCTTGGTAGGCCAGACTGAGAAGATGTGTTCTCAGGGCCCTCTTAAAACTATGAGGGTTGACTTCCTGTTCCTGCCCCAGCATGTAGAGACACACAGTACAGCAGCTCCTTGAATCAGAACCCTACAGCTACATATCTGCTTCTATATCGGCACATTGCACGTGCACTGTGCAGGGGACATACCAGAGAGTGGTCACAGTGAATTGCAGGCTCTCTGTTTGTCTCTACTAGCGGGAGAAGAGCTTTGCAGCCCGGAGACCTGCTGAGGTGAAGACAGACACTGCAAGGTTTGTGAAGAGCAGGGACCTGGGAGCAGGAGATAAAGCACTCTCCTGTCGGCAGCTCCTGTGATTGATCTCCTCTCCAAGTGGCTGCCTGTTATCTACATAAGGAGCATTGCTTGAGTGTACAGCCGACCCTCCCCCCCCACTGCTGAGAGAGGGGAAGTGACTGCAGGCGGTGGCGGCTCCCTCTCTGGGAGCTCAGATCCATCTGTTTAAGCTGTGGCGACATCTAGTGGTGGCCGAGCAAAGTACACTTACCACAACTGCAGTTTCATAGCTTTGAATCTCTCTTCTATTCTCCATTCCTCGGATGGACCGCTTCGTCCAAACAATGGGCAAAAGCAAGGCGAATAAGACGCAAAGGGGCGCTAAATCTGAGCTCATTATCACCGATACTGCCAGTAACAGCAAGACAAGTAATGTTGAGACTGTACATAAATCGCTGAGCCAACCGCCACTCTCTCCTTCCAACCCTCCGCCTCTACTGCAACCTGCTTCTGATAACACTGATGGCTACGATGAGGGCGCGATTGATGACTCCATGGTGGACTATAAAAAATTGGCCATTGTGGTGGCCCAGAAGATGGCTCCAGATATCCAGGAGACCTTGGCATCGACGATCTCCACTACAGTCATGGCCGTCTTTGTCAAAATCCAGAACGATATCAACAAGCAGGCTCAGCGCACCGATGACCACGAACAGTGCCTCCAAGAGCTGGAGAACAAGCTGGACTCCACCAACCGCGCCCTGGTCCAACTGCGCTCTGACAACCAGCGTCTCTCAGATAAAGTGGACGACTTGGAGAACCGGTCTCGCCGCAACAACCTGCGACTGATCGGGATCCCAGAGTCGGTGGCAGCAAGAGATCTATATTCCTTGTGTGCGTGCCTACTGCCAGAACTCTTAGGGCTGCCCCAACCATGCAGAGTGGAGAGAGCCCATAGAATCGGCCCAGACCTGCGATCCCGTGACTCCTCAGCCAAGCAGGACCCACAACTGCACCCATCTCTGAGAGAACGCCCACGTCCAGTGATTGTCATTAAAGTCCAAGTATTTGACAAAGTCAGCATCATCCGAGCCTTTAAAAATCTCAAGCAGCCACTGGAAATAAAGAGACATAAGATTCTTATATTTGGAGATTTCTCTGTGGAGGTGGCCAAGCGACGTCGAGCTCTCTCATCACTGTGCTCGGCCCTCTACCGCCAACACATTAAGTTCGCCCACACCTATCCGGTTACTCTGCGAATCTATCACCGAGATGGATCTCTGTCAGCCTTCACATCCCCAGAGGAAGCTTCAAGGACTCGGAGACACCTTCTTAAATCTACAGCAGAGATAGTGGAGGCCTCGTCCCCGGATTCTACGCCTAAAAGAAGAGCAAGCTCCAGAGACTGGTCAGAGACTTCACCGCCTAAATCACCTCCTCTGGGAGATGTTTCACCTAAAGAACAATGCTCCCATTCTGCTTGGCGTGCGGGAGCCTCAGGAACCTGAACATTCTCTGCAACCTGTATCCTTATGCATTGGGCAGCTCCCCCTTTGTTAACTTGTCTTTTTGCTCAAGTTCAACGCACTGGTTGAACTTGTTATTAAGGTCTAACTTTATATATGTCAGGTTTTTTGGTTTCCGCCCAATGGTGCTTTGTTTTTTTTTCTGTTCTGTTTTGGTACCTTCTTGTTTTTGTCTGTACTGTGTGTCTGGATGCAGTGCTGTGGGATGTGTCGGCGGTCTTCTCTCCCTGGGGGTGAGTCCATTTCCTTCACTCACTTGCTGTGCTATAATTCTTTGTCACTTATCTTTATGCAAGTAACATCGTGGAACGTTAAGGGACTGCGGTCTCCTAAGAGAATTATGATTCTACGTCACCTCAAAAAATTAAAAACAGACATCGCCCTCCTTCAGGAAACTCACTTGGAGGAGGGAGATTTCAGCAGGCTTAAGCGCCTTTGGGTGGGCTCGGTTCTGGGCTCTCCATCCATTAATAGGAAAAATGGTGTAATTATCCTCATCCATAAAAATCTCTCTTATTCTCTTGTTAGCTCCACCCATGATAGTGAGGGCCGCTGGATTCATGTATCCTTGAAAGTCTCAGGGGAAGTTATTTCCATCTATAATATCTACGGTCCTCATGCCAACCAAGGGTCTTTCTATAAAACCCTGACAGACCAGTTATCTATTGACCCTGAACCTCTTAAAATTGTGGGAGGGGATTTTAACCTGGTGATTAATTCCCAGGAAGATAGAAAATCTGTCCATTATAGCTCTCCTGTATTCCGCTATCCCATGACCCCCCACATTTGGCTAATTTTATCTCAGACTCTCATTTGGTTGATACGTGGAGGTCTCTTCATTCTGATGGAAGGGACTATTCCTTTTTTTCTCATCCTCAGAATTCATGGTCCCGTATTGATTATATTCTACTCTCTCCCAAAGCCATGCAAAGGGTGGATCTCTGTGATATTAAGGATTTAGTTATTTCAGATCATTCCCCTCTTGTCCTCAAACTGTCAGACGCTGCTCCCAAGGGTACAGATTACCTCTGGAGATTCCAGTCTTACCTAAAATGAGGACAATTGGCTTCTACCTCATTGGGGGTTTTTGCCTCCTCTGGATCAACACCTTAGCACAACAGGCTGAACTACATGGACGACTTGTCTTTTTTTAGCCTTACAAACTATGAAACTATGAAACTATTTGGGGACGAGGACTTTGCTAATATCCTCCGAGGGTGGTGGCTGCAATTTTTACAAGACAACCCCGGGGATAGGATGAGCCAGTCTTACTTTGGGAGACCGCTAAAGCGGTCATTAGAGGCCACTTGATTGCCTACACTAACACCCGTCGGAAAGTGGTTGCGGATCAATTGTTGAGTGAGAAGCTTAGGCAATCTTACACAGATTTTCTCTCCAACCCAACTCCTGCAGCCAAACTCCAATGGTCTACCATTTAAAAAAAAAAAAAAAAAAGAGCGCTGGCTGGAGTATAGAGAGGTGTCCCGGCGATCCCGGACGTCAGCTAAATTATTCAGGTTTGGGAACAAAGCGGGCGCTTTAGCCAAATTTTTCTAAGGGGAGTAACTCTAGTTCCAATATCTATGCATTGAAGGACTCTTGCGGGAATTTGCAATATTCTGCTTCTGCTATTAATAATGTCCTACGCGAGTTCTATGACCATTTATATTCACCAGAAACCTCCGATGACAGGGACCCCTCAGACTGGCTTGGCCGTCTGTCTCTCCCCTCCCTTTCTGAGGCAGATAGGGACTACCTTAACCAACCCGTCCAAAATGAAGAAATCTCTAGGGTTATTAAGAACTTGGGTAATAATAAAGCCCCCGGCCCCGATGGCTTCTCAGGAGAATTCTACAAGATTCTTAATCCTGAAGTCACTCCCCTTCTAACCACCGTCTCTAATCTATTTCTGACTAACACTCCATCCCGCAACATATGAACACGGCGTTTATAAAAGTTTTACCGAAGCCAGGAAAGGACGTGTCTCTCCCCTCCTTGTACCGCCCAATTTCATTAATAAATGTTGACTTAAAAATTATTTCTAAGGTGTTGGCGGACAGGCTGGCCACTCTTCTTCCCTGTCTCATTTGCCTTCATCTGACGGGTTTCGTTAAGGGCAGAGCAGCCGTCTCTGATATTCGTAAAATCATTACTGTTCTGGATGAGATCAAGTGTAATCCGGGTCTTCATCCATCTCCAGCTGTCCTGTCCATTGATGCAGAAAATGCATTCGACAGGGTCAGCTGGAGATGGCTAGGGGCAGTGATGGACGCATTCGGATTCCAGGGAGCCTTCCGTTCTTATATCTCTTCACTATATACCAATCCCCGCGCCCAGATCTATACCCCGGGTATTCTTTCTAGGGCCATTCATTTGGGAAGAGGCACTCGCCAGGGATGCCCATTATCCCCGCTACTGTTTAATTTGACCATAGAGCCGCTCTCCAGAGCCCTGGCCGCTAATCCAGATCTACTGGGCATTAATATCGGCTCATCCAATATTAAGGCCTCCTTATTTGCTGATGATCTTCTGATTTATCTATCTGACCCACTGGTGGAGGTTCCGATAGCTCTAGATCTGTTACATGAGTTTGGCCTTTTCTCGGGCTTCAAGGTTAATGTTTCTAAGTCAGAATTGCTGGATCTCTCCCCTGCTCATTCACCTTCCTCACATCTGCTTTGCAATTTACCTATATCCCTGGCGGGTGCCATCAAGTATCTAGGAATAAATATCGGTAAGTCCCCTGAGTCCATTTATCACCTCAATTACCCCCCTCTGTTCCTCAAAATTGGTAAGGAACTAGAACGATGAATGCATCTTCCGCTCCCCTTACTTGCTAAGGCTCATCTTCTCAAGATGATGACATTCCCAAAAATACTATATTTGTTACAAACAATCCCCTTATTGCTTAGACATAAAGATGTCCGCCAACTTTATACCGCTTTCACTTCTTTCCTATGGAATAAAAAACGCCCCCTGATAGCCCTTGCTACACTTATCCTCCCACGGGATAGGGGGGGGGGGGGCTGAATTTGCCGGGGCTGAGGTTGTATAATCTAGCCAGCCTCCTGCGTCACGGATCGGGTTAAATAGTCTTCCAGATATTCCAATCTCTCTACTGAGACGGCACTGGTTCACCCATGGACGCTTCCAGGCCTTCTTCATACCAAATATTCTGCTCTTCCTAAAGTGGCGAAACATAGCCTCATTGTGAGGGACATGATCGGAGCCTGGAAGGCCTGTAGAACCCTGTTCTCTCTGCCCTACCAGACCATTAGATACCTTCCTATCTATGGGCACCCAGAATTCAAACCTGGCCTTGATAACCCCCAATTTAAAGTCTGGAGGAGTAAAGGGATCTTAACTATTTCCCAGCTTATTCACCCTTCCCACCAACGGATTTACTCTCTCTCAGAGTTCTCAAAAATATACCTTGCCACCATCAAATTTTTTGGCTTACTCCCAAATAGTGAGTTTTTATAGAAGTAAGGACATGAGGCCGTCGCATTTTAAGTTGAATGCTTTTGATAATGTTATCGGCCCTACTTCTTCAACAGACCACTCTCTATCAGCGTTATATGCTGGTCTTCGTAGAGGTTCAGAAGACGAGGGGCCTTGCAGGATTTTTGCTAAGTGGGAGAAGGTCTACCCTAACCAGGAGATCTCTGATACAATCCTCCAGGAATGGCTGAAGATCCATAAATATATAGTGAATGAGAAGTGGAAGGACACATTCTTTAGAATTGCCCATTCCGCAATTTACGGCTTTAATACCACCCCCATCCAGCTTGTCCAGACCGCTTGACGTCCTGCCCCAAGTGTGGCACCCCCTGCACGGATTTTGTCCATAGTATATGGACCTGTGTGGAAACCATGAAGTTCTGGGAGACAGTCATACAAACTCTGAATCTTAAGTTTCGGTGTCATTTAACTTTAGATCCAACACAGCTCCTGTTCCATAATTTACCACAACATTCTGCACATATTTTTATTAGCGGCGAAAAGAAGCCTCCTGGCCAACTGGTTGGAACCAACTGTCCCTACATTGCAGGAAGTGATCCAGGTGGTAAAACATCATCTCGAAATGGACAGAATCGACATTATCAGGACTAAGGAAACCCAATGCTCTAAATTTTTCAAGAAATGGCAGGAGTTCATAGTTAACTTTTACACCCCCAGGAGATCAAGGAGATCATGCAGCCTTTTGTTTACACCTCCTGGTATCTCTCCTCTTGACTAGCGGGCACACTGGGGGCTTTGGATGTCTGTACCCCATAACATGGGAGCTTTACCTCAGCCATATCCTGACACCATGCCCTGGATACTCCCTTGGTAACTGTGCGTCAGAATTGGGGGTGAATTTGTCCTCTATCTATTTCTCTGCCTCGGACTTTAGGGGACGAGGGCCGTGTGACGATCTCACAGCATTGTATCAGCACAGGATTTGTTTTCACTTTTTATCCCAGACCTTACTTGAGTACATAGGTGTATGTGATTATGTCTCTTATACATAACTGCGTATGGGTACCACTGTTCTGTGTTTTGTTTTTTGGTTTTTTTAGGGGAGGGAGGTTACTTTTTTATTATTTTTTGTTTTCTTTCTTTAGTGAAGATGGAGACTTCTTTTGCTTCATTCTTATTATTATGATACCAAAGTATGTCATCAGTGCTATTTTGTACTTTCATTGCTTAGTACTTTTCTTATCTGTAGTAATGATACATTATATTATTTCTTTGTATATCAAGTAGTATCTCATCTAATGGACAGTTATTATATGTTTTTGTTATTGTAAAATTTAATAAAAATTAGGTTTACAAAAAAAAAAAAAAAAAAAACACTATGAGGGTTGTGAATGTGCCTGATCGCCCGTGGTAGTATGTTCCAGAGAATTGGCGGAGCACGTGTGAAATCTTGGAGACGGGCATGGGAGGTTCGGATGATTGATGAGTGTAACCCGATATCATCAGTTGAGCGGAGAGCACAGGTAGGGTGGTAGACAAAGATGAGAGGGGAAATGTAGGGGGGTGCAGCACTGTGGAGAGCTTTATGGGCGAGAGTGATGAGTTTATGTTGTATCCTGTACTGAATGGGCAACCAGTGCAGTGACTGACACAGGGTAGAGGCATCAGTATAGCGGCGGGAAAGAAAGACAAGCTTGGCTGCTGCATTCAGGACAGATTGAAGAGGGGAGAGTTTGCAGAGGGGGAGACCGATAAGCAGGGAGTTGCAGTAGTCAAGAAGAGAATGAATGAGGGTTTGAGCTGTTTCTACAGTGAAAAACGTTCGGATTCTAGAGACGTTCTTGAGGTGCAGGTGACAGGAGCGTGCAAGGGATTGGATGTAGGGAGTGAAGGACAGATCAGAATCTAGTATAACCCCCAGACAGTGGGCCTGTTGCCTAGGAGTTATGGTGGTGCCACACACTGAGACATAAATAGCAGGGTAGGGTTGGTTAGAAGATGGTGGAAAGACAAGAAGTTCGGTTTTAGTGAGGTTTAGTTTCAGATGGAGAGAGGACATGATGGTGTTTTGTAGCAGGGCAGGAGTGATGTCTCGGGAGGAGGTGTATAGTTGAGTGTCATCAGCGTAGAGATGGTACTGGAAGCCAAATCTGCTAATGGTTTGTCCAATGGGGGATGTGTAGTTAAAAAAGGAGAGGAACTAGAACCGATACCTGAGGAACCCCAACATCAAGAGGTAGAGAAGAGGAGGTAGAACCGGAAAATGAGACACTGACGGAGCGGTCAGAGAGGTAGGAAGAGAACCAAGAGAGAGCGGTGTCCTGGAGGCCAATGGCGCTGAGCATGCTGAGGAGAAGGTGGTGATCCACAGTGTCAAATGCTGCAGAGAGATCCAGGAGAAGCAGAAACGAGTATTTGCATAAACATGGCCCCTGGTGCTTGCTTCATTTTCAGAAGGCAAGAGCAGGAGAGTGCCAACAGTACATAGGAAGCACTGCATTAAGTGACTACTCAAAGATTTGCTGCATTTAAAATCAGTTTTTTTAAATGTGGTTTAAAGGGGTATTCCTATCTGATTTGTTTTAAACACGTAGGCAAAGGTGAATAAGCATTATTACCACATATATTTCTGTTCTGATTCTGCTTTATTTCCAAGATAGAGTGGTTTTTCTCTCCTGCTTGTTTACAGATGATTTCCTAGCTTACAGACCCCCTCTCTGCTCTTGCGGCAGTGGCCTGACCACGCCCTGCTGTGTCTTATCAGCAGAATGGGAACTTGCTTCTCAGCTTCTGCTATAATCTTTGCTACTGAATAGGGAGAGCCTTGGACACCTAGTCAGGGCTGCAGAGTACATAGCTTCTGAGCGATACTTATCCTTGTATGTAAGTACACAGATAACAGTATGAATGGGAAATAATCACACAGGTCATCTTGTAAGTTTTTTTTTACTTTATAAAACTGTACAGTTTTATATAGAAAAATGCTGCATCTTATTTTCTCTGCACTTCTACAATATTTTTTGTTAGAATACTACATCTTCATGAAAGTCCCCTCAAATGTGTTTCTGCTCTTGAGAAATGCAGCTCTGCTGGCTTCTGCTTGGACAATTCATTTTTTTCTTCAAAACCCCTCGGTATTTGGTCTGTTTTTGGCAGGCAGGGGGATGGCTTTTTGCCACAGTTTGCGGATTCAAGCCCTCCTCCTTCGCACTGACATGTTCATGTCCTGCCTGAAAACCGCCCGGAATAATGAACAAGTTCTAAATTTGTCGGACTGCCTGCGGTACAAAAGACTATCCGGTGGAAAATCCGTGCAGTGGGGAATGCTGCACAGATTCTCCATTAAAATCCATGTAAAAGGTTGACAGCCGATTTACAGATGGCTTTCAAATCCGAAAACGGTCTGTAAATCCGACTGAAAACCTGTGCCGTGGGGACAAGCCATTACTGTATTTAACAATTATACCAACCTCTAACACCAGAAGGAGAGGAGGTTTTAGGAATAATTATGATACAGTCACATTGCTCCTCACAAGGTTTAGTAAAATGTCAACACTTAACGAACATCTTTCTTAACATGTTTTTAAGGTTTTGAAATGCCAGACACCTGACTCACACTACATGACGAAACCACAGAGACAACCAACAATATTTACCATTATAGATAAATAGAAAGAATAAAAGACAATTGACTACTACCTCATGGGGTTTTTTGCCTTCCTCTGGATCAACACTATAGCACAATAGGCTGAACTGGATGCACGTCTGTCCATATAGACACAAAAGCATGCAAAACAATGATGAATGTCGCATTACCTTTTGTAGCACTTACACTGTAAACTGATCATCTTGAAGTAGCGAATATCTACCCATCTAGATAGATATTTGCTACCTCAAGATCTTTAGTTTACAGTGTAGTGAGACTTTCATCATTGTTTGTTAAAGTGCATGTGCAGAACTGGAGCTCCATTTCAATTCCACATTTAGGGAGACATACATGATTGGGTTTTTCATCCTTTTCTGGCATAAAATGCGCCAAAGTGAGCGGCTATGATGACTAAGGCACCAAACAAATGTGTTAGGCGCATTGTTCATAATACTTAACACTTTTTAATGTGCCTAACATGAGGGGGCTTTCGGGGGCATGTCGCACCACACTCTTATTATTAGACACCTATATGAATGTGGTTTGGCAAAACTAGGCGCATTACTGCTCTGTCTTCTAGCAGCCTGTAAAGCAAGACCATCTTGGGACCTCGTTGGAATTGGCCATAGAATGGTGAGAGATTGGGGGATTTAAGAGGAGGGTACTCTTAGCTTCATTTGTATTATTACTTGAAAGTTCTCACCCGAACTCTCCAGCAACCCTTTTAACAGGGTCATGAATCAAGACAGCTAACCAATTACACCAACTACAAATGACTGATACGAAATAGAAAAGTATGTGACCGATTCCCATGGAGAATACCACGATTCTATATCCAGTCTGTTAGCCTCAGCAATCTTGGCATTGGTCTTCACAGCTCTCTCACTTCTTACACACTTGGTCTGTTGCAGTAAATGATTTACTCAGTACGCACTGCGACATCCGGACACAGAAGAAAAGGGGAACTGAAAACACCATTGTAATCTCCATTTAAACTTTAGACCCACCAAAGGTAAGTCACGCAATGACACAACATAGCGTCACCATGTTCCCTTCTGTATAATCATCATCCAAGCCAAGCTTTGAGTCACGAAGCTCTGATGAAACATTTCCAAAATATCCAACTTTCAAAGGCTACATGAAGAACCAAATCTGACGAGTAGAAAAATCTGAACTTTTATTGTTGCAATTATACGAGATTGGCTCAAGATTGAAGTGGGATTAGCAGAACTCCAAGATTCCATGAAGCAGACGCTAGCATGCTCTTCCATGGCTTCTAAGGAAAGTCTTGTTGTGTCATCGTTCCTCAGAGAGGCTTGTATTCACTCTCCGTTTCACACATTTCCAAACGCTGCTCTTCTTAAACACTATGTTTTTTCCAAGAACACGTTTAGTCATGGACATTCTGTCCCAGCCACAAGGAATCCTCATGTTAGAACTTGGCTCCAATATAAATGATGTTACTGATGCGTCATAGTCCAAGGCCAAGTGACAACGAGAACAGTACAGCTGAAATCCTGGCCTTGCTACCAGCCAACATAGGCATCTGTGGGAGGCCCGTGTCACTGCACCAGATCAAGGCAAAATGTTTCACACTTCATTAATTTGCAGGGCAGGACGTACGTAACGAAATATAAAAGAACATTTAAAATGGAAAAAATAATTGCCGGACATAAAAAAAAAAATATATATTCTCTGGGCACATGCTCAAACAGGCTACTGGGTTAAGGGATGAAAGCCAGCACAAAGACAGATGTCCTCTAATTCAGGCTGCAAGCACGAAAGGAAAAAGTCTCCCTATACAAGTAATAAAGCGGAGATTTGGTCATATAGCTGAATGAAAAACTGAAATATAATTTCCTCAGGCAGCATAGAAAAAGAATAGAATCTAGCAGCATTATGGTCCATACATTAAATGTCAGAGTAAGTACTGCAAAATTTACCAAGAATGCGCCAAACGCATGGAGCATTTTCAGAATACTGATATATTACATTATTTAAAGGGACTGTGTCATCAGAAAATGACCTATGGCTTAAAAGGGATGTATCGCTTCATCAGTTTGGCTGTTTTCTTGAAGCTTGATTTTCTCAGTTCCTGAAATCCAGGAGCGTTTCTTCCCCTCCCAGCAGGGGGTTTATTAACTGAAAAGGGGATGACACATCCCCCCTTCACTGTTCATGCTCGCTCCGAGTCAGGTTTTCCCCCCCCTTCCCCGAGTCCACATGGTCACTGTCCTCTCCCTATGCAGTCTTATTTTGTAAGAGCTGTTTACATACCACAGGCCTGCATTCAGTCTAGACAGTTTTCTATAAACTCAGAGCACTGATCTCTTCTCCTCTCACAGCTGGAGGTTTGTTACAGTTGAATCCAGTCTTCTATGAACTCATCCACAGCAAAGATCCGTCTCCCTTCTATGTTTACACAAGGCACCGTGGCACAATTCTGCTGTTTTATGATTGTAGAAACAGCTGCAGTGTCACTGAGGAGCTGGTGGCTGTATAGTGTGAAATTGTTGCCGGCCCCTTATTCTGAGTGAGAGAGGCAGGAATGCACACTCCTGTAAATACGACCGGGGCCCGAACAGAATGTAAATTAGTAGAGCCGGCAGCCAATGAAATGCAAGGAGGTGGGATCCGACCAGCAGTGGGGAACAGTGTTTACACAAAACGAAGATAAGGCATCCTGTGAATACAAGACAGCTTTGCTAATGACATCCAATTGCAAAGTTGCTTGCTTTCACTGTCCCCTTATTCTGAAGGCCATTTAATGAAATGAAACAACTCCTTTAATCACTGGGCAGCATGGCGGCTCATTGCTCAGCACGGTTGGGTTCAAATCCCACTAAGGATAACATCTTCCCTGTTTTTGTGAGTTTCCCCTGGGTACCCCAGTTTTCCCTACACTCCAAAAAGTTACTGATAGTATAAATTCTTGATTAACCTGTGAGCCCCAATGGGGACAGGGACCAATGTGAAGAATGACAATTGCTGTGAATTATTATAGCGCTATAGAACTGAATAAAATAATTTTTTTATTATGGGGTGTTCATACAGCGTATTTGCAGGGCGTACTTTGGCACGTAATTGTGCTGCTATGCGCCCGGTAAAATCATAAGACCATGATTTTACTGCTTATTCCCCGGCGCACACTGTGCGCCCATAAAAAGTGTGCTGTCACTTCTCCTCTTTCCCTGGTACGTAAGCGCCAGTAAGACTATTGGGGGCAAGGCCGGAGCACTGTTAGAAGTATGCAGTGGCCAGCACGTACTTATAACAGCAGGCATATATCGGCGTGCACAGGTATGTGCTACTATATAAACTGTGCTGTGTAGACCTGAGAAATGATTTGACTGAGCATTTCTAAACCGCCAGCCATCTGGCCAAAGAGAGAACATGTTCCATCTTCCGCCGGATTCCCGTAGCCCTCACTGCATGATGCCACTGCTGATCCAACCATGGTTTTTTGCGATCACAAGAAGTTAAAACACCATCTGACTTCAGACGGTATTTCAACTTAGCTGTCTAGACATAGCCTAACACACAATAGATGGTGATCACAGCTAGCCCTTTCTACACACTCAACATAGTCCCAAGTCACAGAGCATGCCTAGAACACTATCATGGAAGTCAATGAGTCAACTCTGCTTCAAGGTCCTATGTCTGTGTAGCTGCAGTAAAGCATCTCTAAATGCCATTGAAAGCAGCTCAGACAAGATGGCTGCCTCCATAATCATATAAATATATCATGTCAAAAATAAAAAACATAAATATGTATCAGTATCTAGATTAATTAGTAAATAAATATATATTGGGAATTCTCTTTTAAGGGAATATATCACCATGTATCTTATTTTAGTTTCATAAAATGCATTTTAAGAGTTTGTCCCATGACCTATTGCACCACTAAAACTTGTAAAAAAACAAAACAAAACACAGGAATAACAAATGTCTCCAGTCTGTCACTTGCTGTAAAAGTTTCTGCTTTTTTGTCTTCAGTTTCACATTCTGAAATGTGACAAAGAGCAGTTGTTGTGAGAATGCAAACACTAGAGAGACAGTTACTAAGATTTTTCCCCTTGGGTAATAGATGTCAGTTGAAAACCAGAAAGTGTTACATGATATATTAAAAGAACATCTGCATGTTTTTCTCATATTGAATGATTTGATAAAACCTACCAGTTTTAGTCATTTAGAAACCAAAATTAGTTATTTTAAGGCTTTTTTTTTACTTTCTGCAAAGTCAAAGTTTTCATACATTTTCCTTAGTATTTTGGCAGCATTACCTTACAATGTATGACTTGGGTCAAACATTTTGGGATCCTTCCACAAGCTTCTCACATTAGTTGGTAGGAATTTTGGCCCATTTTCCTCCTGGACAGGTACGGTGTAACTGAGCACATGTTGTAGGTTCGGGCCTTTGCTCGCCAATGGCCTTTCCAGGGCTTTACCCATATATATTCAATTAGATTGATAATCAGGGCTTTGTGAATGGTTGTCCTTAAAGGGGAATTTGCAAAAAGTGCTTATCTGTGAGAAGCAAAAGTAAACAAAAGCACGATGAGGGAGAGAGGTGAGGAGATGAGAGGCGAGAGAGAGGGGGATGAGGAGAGAGGAGAGAGAGGGTAGAGAGATGGGATGATGAAGAGGGAGTGATAGGAGAGAGAGGAGAAGAGAGAGCGAGCAGGCGAGTGGGAGACAGCGTGCATAAGGATCGTGTGAATGTGCACTCAATAATCATAAAACTACAATAGTGGATTCATGTATACAAAAAGAAACATACTTTATCCACAAGCCACCTTCTTCTTCCTCTCATCAGACTAAAGAAGTGTGCTCTGCGCATAAGCCGGCAGCAGCTCCTGTAACTCTGTGGTTCGTATCTTAATGCAAGCTATCTCAGGTGCAATTTAATTGAATCTACATATATTTTGAAAAGTGATTAAATACCCATTTGGAGGATCCCACGTCAAATATACACTTGTGGCCAAAAACTCTTTTAACGCATTGAACCTGTTTGGCAGTATGCTTCGGGTCAATTCGTCCATTTCAGAGACCCATTTCCGCCCCCAAGCTTTAATCCTGGCTGATGTCTTGAGATTGCTTCAGTATTGCAACCAACTCTTCTTTCCTCAGAAATGCATCTTTTTGTGAAGTGCACCAGTCCCTCCTGCAGCAAAACAACCCCACAACGTGATGCTGTCACCCATCGCATTTCACAGTTGGATGGTGTTCTTAGGCTTGCAAGCTTCTCCCTTTTTCCTCAAAACGTAATGATGGTCATTATGACCAAATTTTTGTTTGGTCAAATCACAGG
Organism: Phyllomedusa bahiana; assembly: GCA_025379985.1. NCBI lineage: Eukaryota > Metazoa > Chordata > Amphibia > Anura > Hylidae > Phyllomedusa > Phyllomedusa bahiana. The sequence goes on along the minus strand of JAODAL010015401.1, from coordinate 34,058 downwards.
AGTGGCCTTTCAGCTCATGTTGATACAATACTCATTTAACTGTGGATAATGACACAATCTTACCAGCTTCTGCCAGCATCTTCACAAGATCTTTTGCTTTTGTTCTTGGGTTGATAAGCACATATCAGACCAAAGCACGTTCATCTCTGAACAAGATCCATTCTCTTGCTGAGTGATTGATGGTGGACATTCCCATTTGTTTGTACTTCGTGTATTAATAGTATTGTACTAGGTGCAACGGGAATCTTCCAGGTATCTGGAAATTACCCAGCAAAGATGATCAGACTTGCGCAAGTCCACAATTCTCTTCCTGTTTCTGGGCTGATTTCTCTGTCCATGATGTTACACAACAGACATAATGTGTTCTGGTGTGTATTTAAAATATATAAGGTGTGTCTCAACTAGCTGTTGCCAATAATATCTATCCAGAAGCTTCCAAAGATATCACATCATCTTATGGGCTGTCCCAAATTGTTTAAAGGCAGAGTAATTCTAGTGTATGTAAACTTCTGACTCTGCAGAAAGTAATAAAAAGGTCTTAAAAATTCTCTCTCTCGTTATTTGGTATTATGGCAATATAAATTATTTTGATCCTAATTGACCTAAAAAAGGTAATGGCTTATTCTTATTTTCATGTAGGATAGTGAGAGTAAAAAACTGATATGTGTCTTTGTATATAGTGTATGGAAACCTCTGGTATCAACTGTATATGTACATAGTGGGTAGTTTCACTGACAAACAGTAATACTACAACATGGACATCTCTTGTTACTGACAGCTAAAAAGCATGCCGCGTTTGCACAAATAGGATCCGTCTACATGGCAAGGATTTCCAGTCTGAAATCTACATGGATTTGGATTTTAAGAACCGTCAAAATCTAACTGTAAAGCCTTCAACAGAGTTGTAGTGCACACAACTCAGATTTTCTTGAGGTCGGATTTCAAAACCATTGTTTTTTTTTTTGTTTGTTTTTTTAAGCTTAAAACATGTTTAATAATCTACTGTAGTTTAGGTCAAATAATTATTTATAAAAAAAAATAAAATAAAACCTTCTCCAGAAGCAGCCACATTAAAAGTACCATCCCTTGCTGTATAAAAAGAGTACTCCAGGGCTCATGCTTTATGGCAGCTGCAATGAACAGGATTTAATTTTCAGAAACACGTCAATAGACTAAGAATTTTGAGTCAAACAGGGGAGACATGATATTCAAATACTTTATTAAAGGGGTTGTCTCACTTCGAAGAATATCATTTAAAATGAGGGGACCAAAAATGTAAGCATGTACGTCCTTGGTTACCATTAGCAAAGTGCTATGGTTTATGAGAATGGGCTGCTTTATTTGTGCTTAGCAACGGTGTTTGAACCCAAGTCGGAATATGACCAGCTAAAGAATTATTGGCTGTTGGCCGAGTGTTGTCCTGACCAGGTTGCAGAAGGCCACGTTGATGTAGTGAAAAGGTCGCGGATGGGAACGCGCAGGGGGAGGAGGAGGCAGACGGGAGCGCATGTAGAAGCAGCGTGCACAGACGATAGTGAAAGAACACTGCAGTCCCATGCAAATTACATACAGAGATAAGACAGCTGAACTGTGCAGTCCCACGTAAAACTATTTTTAAAGAAGAAGTTACAGGTCTGTGAGAGGCAGAAATCTTGCTTGTTTGTAGATGACCAAATACTTATTTTCCACCATAATTTGCAAATAAATTCTTTCAATAGCAATGTGATTTTTGGATGTATTTTTCTTTATATTTTGTCTCTCATAGTTGAGGTCTAACTATGATGTGAATTACAGGCCTCTCTCATCTTTTTAAGTGGGAGAACTCGCACAATCGGTGGCTAAATACTATATACTTTCCTCCTTCCTCGTCCCCCCCCACCCCCGCCTATGAATACATTGTAACAAGAAGAAATATCACATAACATGCTATCACAATGTAACAAGCTAAACTATCACAACGGTTATTCCCATTTCATGGATTAGTGTTAAACATGTAGGTAAAGATAAATAAAGACCATTATCAAACACATTTGCTTTTCTAAAGAGTTAGGAGCAGATCTGATCTCCTGGTTTAGCACACAAGCTTCCCTAGTTACCAGCCACCTCTCTCCGCTCTTACAGGCTGCTGCAGTAAGCCGGGATGGGGACATGAATCCCTGCTATTTCTTATCTCCAACACACGATGTTGTTAAAATTACAAACTTACAAGCTTTAACCCTTTAGAGCTCTGTAGCCTTGTACACTGCAGATTAAAAACCTCCTGCACTGATATCACTAACAGGATCAGCTATGAACAGCAGAGCTGACATGCCAATCACTGCTGTAGTCTCATCCAGAGCCTAACCCAGAAGTGTGAATCTGAAGCTGCCTGGGGTTCTGTAAAGCAGCTTGAAAAGACCATCCCTTTACATAGTTACTTACAACAAAATAATATTAACACTTATGTAGACATATAAAGTTCCTGTTTTTTAAAGCTGATCCAGTCTGACCACCACTTGGGATCAGCAACCATTTTTTCTTTTAGGGCAGATCGGTTCATGCCATGGGTTCCATATTTGTTTAGTGAAAGAAACTTCTAAAATCACCGATATCCCTCCCTTCTTCCATACCTTCTCACCATTTTTGGTTGAACTTGATGGCCTTATGTCTTTTCTTTTCAACCATTCTAACTACGTAACATACACACACACACACACACCTGTAAATGGATATTTGACACCATGAGGTATTCTGTTGATGCCCAGGATGTAGCCGTCTTCAGTAATCACCTCATATTCCTCACTGGGATAACCTCTATATCTAATCAGTTCGCTCTGCAAGAAAAAAAATCATTACAAGACATTTCAATAGCGCTTTCTAGGTCAACTCATTTAACGGGGCCCAAGAAATTGAGCATCATTTTAGGTATTAATTAGGCAAGACTGTCATTTAAAGAGGTTGTCTCACTACAAGGAATAATTTTTATGTTAAAAATCTTGCAAAAACAAGTCACTTTGCAATATATGTCATTAACGTGTCCTACCTATTTCCCTTGATATCCCTTTGTATGGGCTGCATCAGGGATCTCTGAGTCACTATAGGTACAGACCTGTTCTATTTTCATAATAAGCTGCCAACATGGTTGCTATAGCTACAGACCTGCTTTAATGAGCCTAGTAGAAGCGTAAACTCAGCTGTATTCAAAATAAAACCAAGAAAACAGGACTGAGGCAAGATAAATCAATGTAGTGAGACAACCTCAGAACTCCTTTTCCAATCTCCTGGTCAGGCTACGCTTCATTCTCCCCCCCTCCCCACCTCCCCAAAAAAAAAAATATGGGAAACCATAGTCACGATTATGAAAGGAAATGCAGTATTGGTGGTCATTGTGAAGATCAGATCTAAGGGGCTTAATACTGCTGACAGCCAGGACATTACTTCCAAAACCAGACAGTCTAAAATCTTGTACTACAAATTGCTCCCTATACGTGATCTGCCTTATGGCATATAGTACTCAAAGCTTCTCTTCTGGACAAATAAGAAAAATGTATTAAGGGAAGGGTATTTCACTTTAAACTCCTTTAAAGGGGTGTTCTCACAAAGCAAAGTCTACTGCACAGGTCGTCTCTCAGCTAGCTGCAAGCCGACCATGCATAAGAATGAGGAGGAGGCCAGCGCTTGTGGCCCTCCTCCTCATTTACTTTAAAGGGGTTCTCTGGGAAAAGAAGAAAACTAAAGTAGATAAACTACATGTTATAATAAAAAAATGTCCTAAATAGATTTAATTAGAAAAGCTCCCATTTTTATATAGAAGAATAATCTTATAGAAGAAAAAATGGCCGCCGGGCTCTTCCTCAGAAGAAACTGTTCTGAGGAAGTAGGACAGGCTTGGTGAGTTACTTCCTGGACTGGACATAACAGACAAAAATAACTTAATGAAGATGTGGTATATGGAGCTCTGCAGAGTAGAAAGCTCAGCTGGAAAGTGCACGGTATAACATATCTATATTATTAAATTAATGTGTGTGGATATGCATATTGAATCTATGCAGAGGCTGGAGGAAGCGTTTTTGTGGGGAAATGTAGATTTTATAGAGTGCGGTACTAACAAACTGTAGCTCCTCGCCCACTAGCCCAGAGAGGAGGAAAGATTCCAACAAGGCGATTATATGTGATATAACAGCGTCTGTAAATAGTTCACACACTGGATTGTGACAGAGAGTTACTGCTTAGCTTTAGTATTACTGCACTATATTTTCTTATTTTTTTTTAGGTTTCTCACACAACCCCTATAAAGGAAGCTTCTGAATACAAGGGCACAAGCGCTGCCCTCCTCGTTTCTATGCATGGTCGGCATGCAGCTAGCTGAGAGTTGACCTGTGCAGTAGACATTTCTTTGTGGGGACATCCCTTTAAAGGGGTTGTCTCACTACATGGATTTATCTTACCTCAGTTGTGTTTTCTCTGTTTCATTTTTTAACTCAGGGGCGTGTTTACTGGTCTATACTAGCTGCAGTTGAGAGCGCTGAGGACACCTGGTCTGTAGCTAAGGTGACCAGTGCGACAGCTATCCGGAGAGATCAAACAGGTCTGTAGCCATGTAGAGACCGAGGAGTGATGCAGGCTTAACAAGAGGGGTTATCTGTGATAGGTAGGACCACTGTTACATGAACATCATTGCAAAGTGACTTGTTTTTGCAAGATCTTTAACATAAAAAGCAATCTTTGTAGTGAGACAACCCCTTAAAGTATATCTAGATTCCTAATATGCCCAGTTAACCTAGTAACGTCTAGTGACATAATTGCTATACAGCTCATGTATATATTTTACAGGTACAGATATGGACGTGGAGAAGCAATATCCAATGAATAAGCCTATTGCTTCATGGTACTAAAGGGACAAAGTACAAAGTTGCATGGTCGGCATGCAGCCAGCAGAGAGCCGACCTGTGCAGTAGACTTTGCTTTGTGGGAACACCCCTTTAAGTGTATTTAGATGCCTAATATGCCCAGCTGCCCTAGTGACACAATTGCTATACAGCTCATGTACATATTTTACAGATAAGGATATGAAGAAGCAATATCCGATGAATACGCCCATTACTTCATGGTACAAAGGGGACAAAGTACAAAGTTTAAGCTGAATGAAGGCAATTTCGTAACACTTTTATTTACTTCAAGAGGACGTCATGGATTTGTCTGCATCTTAATTGCATAGGATATCATAGAATCTATGAAGTAATGCTTCAAAGTGAATCACCTACCCAGGACACTGCATGTAATAAAGCCTAAGCTCCATATGCAAGGGCCTACTTTAAAGGAACAAGAAGAAATAAACTACATAGGGAGGTAAAACATAAAAATACTTTCTTGCGCCCTTATTTACCGGAAGAGTGGCACATATTCAGCATGGCGCACACATAGGCTCCTGATGTCATGCATGGCAAATACCACCTATTCAGCCATCTACTGTGTCATTAGATTGGAGAGTCAATCATGGGTGCAACAAAATTACAGTGTGTTTAAAAAATTTGAGCTTTGAATCCCCTAAGAGTGACAATTCATTAACAAAGAGACCACCACCCTCCCTCGTGAATACAGCCTATGTCTGCAGGAGCTAAATATATTTATTGGTGGTCAACAGTCTTCAGAAAGTAAGTTACATACAGTTATATACACTGCACAAAGACTAATGTATGAAAACGGTCTAGGTCTAAGACTTTCTTTGTTGCCCATAACAACCAATCAGAACACCCCTTTCATATAGTGCTCTGAAGAAATGAGAGAGGAGCTCTGACTGGTTGCTGTGGGTAACAAAGAAAGCAATGGCGCTTAGGTTAGTGGACACCCCAGGAAGAGAATACTTTGTAAAACATGTAAAGAGAAATTCATATCAAGCTTAAAAGGGGTTTTCTCGCTACAAAGATCATATCTCTAGCGATGGGGACAGTACAAATAATCACTTTTGCATTTGGTTTGCTTACCTTAATCATTTAGTATAGCAGTCTGAGTAATCTGGCTCTAGAGTTTTCTCAGAAAATGGACAGGCACGCCCCTTTTCTGTGACGGCTCCCTGAAAACCCTCTGTGTTTATCCCTCTGAGCTGTGGAATATGAAAATGAGACGCCCGGATGATTGGTTTTAAAATAAAGCGGTCTAGTTCTCTCTCCCAGTGATAGTTCTTATAAAGGTTTGGGGCAATTACTGATTTCCCCAGCTGTAGATTCACTGTCCCCCATAAACACGCCTTATCCCTTGATGCCCCTTTTACCTCCTGCCTGATAAAAGGGGGGGGAACGAGTGCATTTTCACATTTGTTTCATCATTTCAGGCTGATGTATGATGGTTACAGAAAATGCAGGGTTTCTAGTTACATCAATCAGGTGTTTAGTTCAAGTAGCCTGTGGAACCCTGGAGATGACAGTCTGACCCATGAGAAGCTGCAGGGGGCTACAGAGCTGTGGGGTCCTCCCCCTTCCATGTCAAAGAATGTGATGTAAAATCTTCAGTGGGGGGAGTGTCTGGAGGAAAGGAGCTTGAGAGAAGAGACTGTAAAAGGGAAAAACGTCAAATGTGCCAAGTGGTAATGATAAAATCCCCTTTAAGGGGTGTCTCGGGAAGAAAGGCTTTCCATTTAAAATAAAAGATATTTTACTTTAATCGAAGTGAAAAGCGCTGTATGCGGTCAGCCCCAAACCCAAACAGCCCGATTGGGTGGCCAAAATTCGGGAGAAAAACGGACACAATTTGGAATACTTTCCTTTGCCACGGAGGCACCTCGTGGAATATGGGGCTAAGGAGCAGCTGGCATCTTCAATTGTTGTTACTCCATTCAGCGTAATAAGTGAGCGGAGAGTTGTGCCTCTGAGTCGTAGCACAATGTTAAAATGGGAGCACAATTGCTACTTTTTTTGTGATCCCAATCATAAGCAAAATACTACACTAGGGGAGCGTTGTGGTCTTTTTATTTCTGTATTTTTCATGAGTTAGAGTAACATATAAATGAAAAAAGAAACATGGAAAAACCCTTTTAAAGGGTTTTTCCACTTTGCAGAATCCCTTCTTAGCTCGCTATGAGCCAGCCTCAGAGGACCGGAAGATGGCTGGACCTGCACATGTCTATGGGAGTTCTGAATATACCAGAGCACCAACCACCAGATACTTCAGAACTCCCCGGAAACAACTGGGGGAAACTGTGCAGGTACGGCCATCTCACCCTTTCGAGGCGCTTCTTAGAAATACAGAAGGATTGTGCAAAATGGAATTGAAAAATGTCCCAAAAAAAAGGGGAATTTGCAAAAGAAAAAAAAAAAAAAAGTGACTTAATGACTATATTTTATTTTGCCATAGGAAATTAAAAATTATCAGTTCTCAAATCTATAAAACATAAAAAATAACTTTTATTTGTATAACACTTAACTCGTACAACTATTTAAAAACCTGATTTCTAACTCTAAATTTTAATACCCGAAAGGGTGTTTACCCAAGATCAAAAAAGGAAATGGCTAGACCCCATGGGGGCGGACCCCTATCCCTGAGAAGCCGTTGCTGGTGAACATGTTGGGGAGGTGGGGAGACATTTTTAAATTTTTGGTTTTTACCTCTTTTTTATGTGTTCCGTGCAGGGGCTCAAAGGAAGGTTGCTATGGTAAGGGGAGTTGCATTTTGTTTCCCCCAACGCGTCAGCCGTTTTTCACTCACTTTTGCTGCAAGTCTCTATATATTCTTTATTTTTTTAAGAAGCTCTAATAAAGTGGAATTTTTTAACTATATTTTGGGAACTGCTGGATCATTTTTCTACTCATTTGGGTCTCACAAGGAAACCTTATAAGTTTCATGCCAATCAGATTAGGGATGACTGCCCAAGTAAGATGTTTTGAATTCTTTTTTGGAGTTAGCAAATCACTGTATATATAGGGTTTCCCTGCTAATAGGTGGTGTTCCAGACTTGATAATAGAAAAGGAGTTATTCCTTCACAATTAGAAAGGGACAAATTGAGAGGTTAGAAATCGGGTTTTTAAATAGTGTGTATCGAGGTTAAGTGTTATACATAATAAAAGTTACGTTTTAGTGCTTTATAGATTGAGAACTGATAGAGTTTAAGTTTGCCTATGGCAAAATAGTAAATAAAGTGGCAAGTTGACACACACTTAAAGGGAATGTGTCATCATAAAATGAGTCATTGTTTAAGTCCCATTTTTATGTTAAACAAATTTTTGAGGATTTTTTTTCATATCACTTTCAATATTTTTTAATAATTCTTAAGTCTTGCAGTTTTCACTTTGACCACTAGACCTTGTCTGCACTGCTTTAACAGCAGTCAGAGAAATGCTTTACAGTAGCTTCATGCACATAGGAGACTTAAGACTGACTCAGTCCCATTGACTTCTATTGGAGAGTTTTCTAGTCATGCTCTGTGACCTAGGAAGAAATCAGTGTGCAGGGAGGTGAAAGGGTGAACTGTGACTATCTCCTCTTGTGACTGGTGGATCCCGTGTTATCTATTCACACTGGTGTCTCCTTTCAGTTTGACCCTCTTTGTGCTGATAATGAGCCGACAACTGAGAATCTTTCTGTACAGAACAGGAAGTGTCAGACAATTATTAGGCTTTGTGGCCAAAGTGAAAACTGCAGGATTTGAGAATTATAAAAAATATTGAAAGTGATATGAAAAATAAAAAAATAAAAATTAACGAAAAATTCTTAAAAAAATGTGTGTAACATAAAACATGAGTTAAACAATAAGTCATTTTTGATGATACATTCCCTTTAAGAGGAGCTCTCTATCATAATATGAAGCGAGTCTTAGCTAAACATTCTAAGTAGAAAATATTTTAAAGAAAATTTAATGTGTCACAACTTTTTTTGTAGAAAACTCTCTGCAATAGCGTCTCGGGAGTACGAGATAAATACCTTGCTAAGAAAATACTTTCACATTTTAACTTCCCCATTACATGAGCGGAATGCATGAATGTGATCACAAGACTCTCCCGTGTCTAGCAAGTTAACCCTTGATTATATAAAACCAGAATAACGAGCCAATCGTTGTTTCCATTTCACGCACTAGAGGGAAAAACAATAGCTATTTGTGTGCTAGCAAGTAAGTTATAGAATACACACTGTACATTAGTCACTGCTCAACCAGTATGCTTTAACTGAACACATTGCCAGGTTACAGAAAACAAAGAAACAATGTTAAAAGGGAATCTGTCTGCAATTTTATTTATTTTTTTTACTTATTAAATCAAGCCCCTGATCCATATTCTTTTCCTCTCAGTCGTTTTTATTTCCCGATTGTAGATTTCTCCATTCGGCCGTCTATATATGATTGTGGGGAAGACGTTCTTGCTTGCACTGCTTTAACAGCAGTTAGGGAGATACCTTACAGCAGCTTCATGCCCATAGGATTCTTAAGACAGATTCTGTCCCATAGACTTGTATAGGAGAGTTTCACTGTGAAGGGAGGGGAGAGGGGGAGCTGTGACATCTCCTCTTGTGACTGGTTGATTCTGTGTTATCTGTACACAATGGTGTCTCCTTTCAGCTTGACCTCGCTTTTACTGATAATGAGCACACTGCTGAAAAGCTCTCTAAACAGAACAGGAAGTGTCAGACAATTATTAGGCTTAGTGGCCAAAGTGAAAACTGCAGGACATAAGAATTATTAAAAAAAATACTGAAAGTGATCTGGAAAATTAAAAAAAAACAACCAAAAGTTCCTAAAAAATTTATTTAAGATAAAAATGAGAGTTAAAGTCATTTTTTGATGACACATTCCCTTTAAGAAAGGAGCAACAAAAATCTTGTTCAAAGAATCAACACATTCGACTTTTATAGCCTGTCAAATCCCCCAGTTTTGTTTGGATGGCTCTACACTCCATAGACTGGAAGGAAACAGAAAACGCTGAGGAAATCACGATACAAGTCCATTAGAAATGTTTATTTCTAATGCAGAAAATGCAATTTTTAGCCACTAAGTAGCCCTGGCCACACATGCCAGGGTGATTTCGGGTGTTGCCATGCTTTTTGTCCCTCCTTATATGCCTTTATGAATTTTATCGATCTATGGATAAGAATATATTTTGCTTTTATTTGATCATTTTTGTCATACGCTGTCCCAATCACTTGTTGTTGCAAATACTGGCCAGATTGCACCTGATCATCCAGCATACACTAAAAGTATTCCATAATTAATAGGATTTTGCTTGACAGCCCTGAGTGTGAGAGGTCCTCAGCAGGTTCACCAAAACTTCTGAATAGCACAATGAAGTCTATGACACAAGAGTTAAGGCAGTAGCAGATCAGTGCCTGGGCTTCAGTCAGAGACTCTTTTGCGTATTTTCATAGACTTTCAAGGCCCCCAAAGTGGACGTCCATCCGTGAATTAAAATCACTAATATAAACTAGAGATGTCAACACTTTTTGAATAACCCTTAAAATATTCCTTAGGTATGGAGGAGAAGGGTACAGATTCAATGAGTACCATAAGCATTAGTCACCATAGAAATACTGAACCTATTGCAAACCAAATTAAAATTAGGGGTTCTATCACCAGGTTTAGGGAGTCCTACAGTGTGCAGGCAGGGGTTAAACCAACTGTCCATAGGAAAAAGATGAAGGTCCAATCCAAATTTACTTTAAATCACGTGGCAACCTCAAGGTCTGTGGGCTAAATCTGGTCCTGCATGTCATTTTAGGTGTCCTGCAAGCAGGGCTGTGGAGTCGGCAAGCCGAAGCCACGACTCAGACTCCTCAATTTCCCAAACCTCCGACTCCCTCATACACGGCGCATGTTTAAGTGATAACTTTACTGTAGTAAAATGGTCCCATCAGGCTGTTTACCACCTTATGATGCAATAATCAAGCTATTTAGTTAGAACAAACACTGACCAGCAAAAGGGTAACAATGTTTGATCTTTTGAACACTTGTGGGTAGAGTTGAAGAAAAAGCTGTATTTGTATCCAAGTCCAGTCTGCACCAACATTGGGAATGTGTAGAAGAGACCTGGGATCAGATTTTGGTCAAGATGTGCTTGAATCTGATTCAGAGCACAGAAGGATTCAGGCAGTATTGAAAACCAAAGGTGGATTTCCCAAATAATAACAAAATAATAAAAATTAACATTTTAATTTTTAGGCGCAAAACAGTAACAATGCAGTTACAGGAAAGAATCTGCAGAACTAAGCAGATGCTGAATACTTGCAAGTCACATTTATGTATAAGATAGGTAAGATGACTATATAACATTACAGTAGCCTCATGTGCAAAGCCGTAGTGGATGGTGAGATATGGAGCCTGAAAGTCACAAGTTCAAAACAATGTCACCATTTTGCTTGTCAGTGTAAAATATATTTATTGGACATGACTTTAGAACACAAAAAAATTGTAAATATGCAAAACACTGCAGGAACATTTGTGGAGTCTATGAATTTATTCTGAGAAATAATATTGCCTCCATCAGATCCTGAATATATGACCTCACATCTGATCTCATTTTTTCCAGGCTAGAGAACGGCCTCTCTACACTAACTTGGGTTTGTGGCAAAGCAGTGACCACAGGGGCAACATCTCTAAGGGTATAAAGGAATTGCCTCAGCCACAGCCAGTTTTGATAAAATCTGTTTGCCATGGGAGCAGAATCTTTTCCCCGGGGCAGCGCTTTAACTGCTCCATGCCATCAATTACACTCCTCATGTGATGAGGATGAAGATATGGGAGCAGTAGCACTGGCCGGACCCAATTCCTCTTGCTCTTTGCACTGCATCGAACTAACTGGACCAACTTATTATATATTTTGGGAGTCGGTCCCTTTTATGATGACGCCGACTCAGACTCCTGCAAAATAGGCACCGACTCCACAGCCCTGCCTGCAAGAGCTTAGACACAGCAAGTGGGAATGGAGAAGAAGACCCAGCTCTCCACGTTACCCAGAGGACGCGGCCAGCACTTGGCAGAGACGCCAGCACAGCCTGGATTTGAAGCTTCAGCGCATAGTTCCACACCGTCTGTCTCGTTCCTCTCAGGCGGTGGTACACCGCAGACAGCCCTACATAAGGACCGCAGCCACCCTCCAAGGTAGGAAGCTCAGTGCTATAGAGGAGGAGGGAGCGGCTATTATACAACCACAAAGGACATCTTGACCTTTTACTGACCACATGGTTCGCCATAACCTGTCTGGTAAAACAATTAGGCCTCATTCACACGGCGGCCAAAACCTCGTCCTGACCTCGCGTCTCCCATAGGAAACCATGTTACTAAACTGGCCACGATTTGGCCGCAGAAACCGCGTCGAAACCCGCGGCCAAATCCGTTGTGTGAACATGCCCTTAGAACTACTTCATCAGTAACCCAGAAAAAAAGGTCCATTCACCATAGAAGCCTGTGGGGACACTTCCAATTGGTGAACAATGGGTCTCAGGTTATTTAACAATATGTTAAGGAGAAGTTACATTAGTCTTACAGTTACAAAAGAACCTTTGAGGGCAGCCATAATGTCAATTTGGCCCTTGGCCCTTTCTAAGTCATAAGAAATCTGTAACTCAAAAAATAGAATTAAAACCCTGAGGCAGTAAACATCTGATCTTAAATTAAAATATGCAAATACATTGTTGTTTTTTCAATATTTTACTTGCAAATAAAACTGGAATATTCTTTCGACTTAATGAGTAAGCACAATACACAAGAAAAACCAGTTAAATAGGTATTCTCTCCTTAAGACATTCACAGCATATGCCCTACATTTCCCATAGAAGGTGGTTCTACCCATCTCTAGAATATTCGGTTCCCAGTGCCCTGCTGTTTCTGTAACTCCCATAGAAGTGAACAGAGAGAGCCACGCACTTGTGTCATCTCCTCTCTCTCCTTCTATATTTAGCAACCAGCGGTAACCTTACAAGATCGGACAGGGATATGCTGTAAACAGGTGCTGCTTGGGACACACATTTCTCAGACATTTAGGGCATATCCTGTGCATGTCTAAGGAGAGAATATTCTTTTGGGCCATGTCTCTGCAGAACAGGATTACAGTCGGATTTTTGAGCGGGTTCAGTATTTAGAATCCGCAAAAAACCGACAGTAACTATTGCCCATAGACCTCAATAGAAAATCCGAGCTGTAGTCTACACAGCACGGATTTTCTATTGTCGGATTTGTAAACCACCGGATTCCACCAGAATATAGAACGTGTTCTACCTTCCGGCGGATTCTAGTACACTTCTATGTACGGGCCATCCAAAAACTAACCGGGTTTTTTTTTGCGCAAACCCGCAATATTGTGATTTCCGACCAGCATTTTTGCATCAGCAGTGTAGACATAGCAATAGAAGCATTCGTACACTTGAGCTCCTTCTATCAGTTTCAAATCTAGGGGCCAGTCTCTCTTCCCTTTAGGAGTGTCTTTCCTCCCAGGAGGCGTGTCTCCCCTCACTGAAGAATTGTGACATCATCATTCTGTGTGAAGCAGGGGAAGGGGGAGGTTGTCAGCTTTGCAGCCCTCCTGTTCTGCTTCTCAGGTCTGTAGAGCTGTCACCTGCCTTCCAGGCTGCAAAAGCTCAGAGCACAGAGCCTGCATTGCTGGAATCAGCTATACATGGAGTCTGAACTGATGAAACAAATGTGAGGAATGCACACAGCTCTCCCCCCTACCTCTGTTATCAGGCAGGAGGTAGAGACTATATAATACTGTTATATGGGGGAAGCACAGGATATAAGACTGTGTTATATGAGGGGAGAATGAATCTCTCACAGCCTGAACTGATGAAGCAAGTGTATAAGGCTGTTATATGGGGGGAGCACAGGTTATAAGACTGTGCTATATGAGGGGAGAGTGAATCTATCAGCTAGATAGTCAGTAATTACCCAGATCGTTCACCTTAGAGCTGGGAGATGAGTATAGAACCAGCAGCCATCTCAGGCAGTTAGTTTCACTTTTGATTCACACAGCTCAGAGGGGAGTAAGCACAGAGTGCAGGCAGCCAATCACAGCAGAGGTGGCGTTTCCCATCTGGGGGTGTGTCCCAACAGGCTGAATGACATCAGTCAGCCAATCACATAAAAAGGGGGCGTGTCACGACCAGCT
>JAODAL010015401.1:0-17500 GCA_025379985.1 Phyllomedusa bahiana | reverse complement strand
GAGACAGAGAGAAAAAGAGACAGAGAGAAAAAGAGACAGAGAGAAAAAGAGACAGAGAGAAAAAGAGACCGAGAGAAAAAGAGACAGAGAGAAAAAGAGACAGAGAGAAAAAGAGACAGAGAGAAAAGAGACAGAGAGAAAAAGAGACAGAGAGAAAAAGAGACAGAGAGAAAAAGAGACAGAGAGAAAAATAAAGTGACCAAACAAACACAGGGGTTAACCGTACAGAATAATAAATCAATAGATCAGACTTTAAAGGACACGGCAATACCAATGGTGTTTAACCTGTTTATTTTTGTCATCTTATTTGTAAAATGGCAAAAGGAAGGATTTTAAACTTTTTTTTTACTAATGGGTGTAATCGCTTCTACACTGTTCTGCAATATGATTATATTGCAGAACAGTGTTCGATAGTGGCTCTCCTATGGTAGGGTGTAATAGAAGTAATTAGATCCGACGGCAATCATGACAGTCCCCTGCTCTATCCAGTTGCCAGCTCTGGGGTAAGCTGAGGGTTGGTGCTCTAAGCTGAGGAACTTCTAGATAAGCGATTTCCTGATGTATAAGATACAGATCAGCACGTCTAGGGAGTGCCTGCCACAGAGACAGCAGCTGTCCACTATGGAGGGATCCTAACCTAGGACCCACTATAATTTCTACTGGGTTTACTGGATAAAAGGGTCCCTTTGTCACGGTGCCCGTGCCCCTGCTGCTGACTCTGTCCGCGGTCATGCCCGTGCCTCTGCTGCAGACCCTGTACATTTACCTGCCCTGGCTCCTGTCTCCGCTGCAGCAGCGTCCGCCGGCAGTATCCACTCACCGATCCTCGCTCCTGCTCGCTCTCACCCACTCTGGCTGCCGCACCGTGTGTGTGCACGCCCCCTAGGGCGCGCGCGTGGCAGTGCATGAGTATTTAAAGAGACAGCATTCCTGTTTCCTGCCCAGTGACCTGTGACCTCTTCCTTCATAAGGAACTTCCTCCCTGTGCTTTGTTGTCAGTTCCTTGGTGTTTCTCCTGTGAGCTAGGCCTCTGTCTGCTGAACATCTGCATTAACCCTGCGCACCTGTTTCTCTGCTGGTTCCTGATGTATTACCTATCTCCATTACCTGCTGAACTCCTGTCGCTGCACCCGTTTGCTAATACCAGCTGATACCTGGTGTCCAACCTAGCCTGCTATTACCTTGGGACTGTGTCACCCGTTTAACAGCTACAGCATCTGTTTATCCGTCACCTGTGTCCTGCTATCCAGTCCTGCACTTCGGCTACCCACTGCGTGTGTTACCATTTGCGCCCGCGGTGGGCCCAGAGGATCCGCCATACCCGGATGTTTCTAGCCATCCTGGTTGGAAATCGTGACACCCTTAGGCTATGTTCATACAGCTTAAAATGGGCCGTATTTCGGTCTGTAATTACGCACCGAAGTGCGCAAATTACGGGCTGAAAACGGCTCATTTATTACGGTAATCCAAAGTTCTCATAGAGAACTATGGATTACGTCTCCTTTCCCTGCTCGGCGAATACGCCGCGGGGGGAGATAACTGACATGTGAATTACCAGCGGCGTATACACACCGCTAGTAATGATTGTCTATGGGCCGGCAAAGTGCCGGCTCCCCGCTCCCTCCCCCGGCCACACGGCGTAACTACGTCCCGCAGTTAACCCGTGTGAACATGGCCTTAAAGTGAGCTTTGCTCTGTGAGGTGCCATTAGCTCTGATCCTCTGTGGTCCAGCAATACGATCTGATCTAAGAACTTGCTATGGACAAGCCGCACTGATCACACGTCACACCACACAGAATTCCCCTACTAGAACATAGTAATAAATCTGTTTTCATAGAAAGGAGCCGTTTACACGGCACAGGACAAATACCGGTGGGGAAATCCCGACCGGTATTAGTTCTGTTTTTGTCGCGTAGGGGATGGCTAGTTCTTCGCGGTTTGCGGATCAAGCCCTCCCCCTTCGCACCCACATGTTCATGTTCTACCCGAAAACCGGGCAGAAGAATGAACATGTTCAATGTTTTTCGGACCGCCTGTGGTGTAAAAAACCATCCGGTGGAAAATCCGTGCAGTGGGGAACGCTGCACGGATTTTCCATTAAGGTCCGTGTGAAGGTTTGACAGCCGGTTTATAGACGGCTTTCAAAACCGAAAACCATCTGTAAATCCAGCTGAAAACCCTGCCGTGGGGATGGCACAGGGTTTGGCACAGCAGAGGGCTCAAATACACTGACCGCCGGCCGCTAACGACCCCTGAGGCTGCCATCTGCAGTCCACTGGGCGCCCGGAGCTCCTCACGCATCTTCAGGGATGCCAGGGTCTAGCGGCTGGAGTTCACTCTGATCCTAGCTGCTTAAAGGGGTTTTGCCAGGACGTGCCTTATCTGCTAAGAAGCAATTGTAAACAAGCCACGCTGAGCTAAAAGAGAGACAGACAGACAGACAGACAGACAGCCAGAGCCGTGCATAAGGGATCGTGTGAAATGTTCACTCAAATAATCAAACTACAACTAGTGGATTCTGTATACAAAAGACAACATATTTTTACCCGGTGCCTTGAAAGCTTCTTCAGCTCCCTTTCATCAGATAAGAAGTGTTCTCTGCGCAAGCCCGGCCAGCAGCTCTTGTCAGGTCGTATCTAATAGAAGCTTTTAAGTAACTAAGGGCAGGTAGGCAGCCTGTAGCTCTCTCAGGCTGCACTTTTTGTAATCACATATATTTAGAAAAGTGATTAAATTCCCATTTTGGAGGATCCCACGTCAACATTACATCGTGGCAAAACCCCTTTAAGGTCCGTGTGAAGGTTTGACAGCCAGTTTACAGAAGGCTTTCAAAACCGAAAACCATCTGTAAATCCAGCTGAAACCCCTGCCATGGGGATGGCACAGGGTTTGGCACAGCAGAGGGCTCAAATACACTGCCCGCATATGAACCCTGAGGCTGCCATCTGCAGCCCACTGGGCACCCAGAGCTTCTCACACATCCTCAGGGATGCCAGGGTCTAGCGGCTGGAGTTCACTCTGATCCTAGCTGCTTAACCCCTTAGATGCCGCCGCCAATAGCGATCACTGGCATATGACAGAGAAGAGGGCTCCCTGTGTTCTCCATCAGCACCCCACTGTGCGATTACAGGGTGCCAATGCCTGTTCCCAGAGTCCTAAAAATGGGGGCTGATGGACATCTGCCGTAATACACTGCAGAACAGTCCTGTATTGTAACAGTAGCAGGTGATCGCTCAGTTCAGTCCCATATTAGGGTAAAAAAAAACAAAAAAAACACTGAATATTAACCCTACTCTAATTCTATCACTAATATTAGGGTAAAAAAAAAAAAAAAGGATAAAAGCAGAAAAAATAAACTAAAAAGAAATAACCACAAACTCCGCCCTTTCCCCATTAGAAATGCTCACATGCCAAAAAAGCTATAAAACAGAAAAAAAGTGCACATAGCTGGGTGGCAACATGAATTTGAGCCCCTAGTTCTAATCTGCTACGGAGCCCATACTGACAGCTAACAGCAGGGACATATGTTCCAGCCCTCATTACTTAACAATTAGGACAAACAACAAGCAAAGACAAGGTCTCTACAGCACTGTACCCACCGCCCTGTACATACCCGGCGGGGAGCAGCACACACCCAGCAGCAATAGCAGCAGCTCCGCAGAACAGACCAGCACCGGGCTCCAGCCAATCAGCGAGCAGCAGCTCACACCACACACTCCTCAAGAGGCGGGGCCAGCTGCCTGACGGTGACAGCGGAGGAACCAATCAAGCGGCTTGTGGCCGGCAGGTTATAGCCAATAAGATCACAGGTCTCATGCTGCACAAGGTAGAAGAAAGGGCCAATCAGCGTGCGCTGCACAAACCACGTGATGGAATGTCAGAGTTCCGGCAGCAGCACGGGTCACGTGACAGTAGCAGTCCAAAGACCGTGTACACATGGGAGTAGTGGGGACAGGGCGTAGAGCAGGCGGCTGCATGGAGTCTTTCGGAACATCATAGTCTGCTTTGTAACAAGTATTATATCCCTCCAGGACTATGCTTTATACGTAGTTGTAATTTCCCCTGTTTGCATCCTGGTGGGCACAGCTTGTTTTTGCGACATTTTTTTTGGCGCACACCACTCATACATAATGCTATCCGGTGTCCAGGAAAGCAGGGTGACTTCACATCCCCCGGCAGTCATCACTCAGCTTTTATTGGCATGTGTATTTAGTTCATAGCTGCCAACTTTTGAAAGTGGAAAAGCAGGAGATAGAAGAGGCGCGCTGCGGCAAAAAAATTGCATGGACACGCCCATCTTGGTGGTGTGCCACGCCCCTTCAAAAAGCCACACCCACTCCACCTAACTGCATAACGGCTTTGGGAGAAAGCCAGGTAGATGCCCTTATAGCCACGTAGTAGCCCCCCATAACCAGGTAGTGCCCCTTACAGGCAGGTAGATGCCCCCTCTGTAGCCAGGTAGATGCCCCCATTTTTTAGCCAGGTTCGTGCCCCCATTTGATAGCCAGGTAGATGCCCCCCTTTGATAGCCAGGTAGATGCCCCCCTTTGTTAGCTAGGTAGATGCCCCCCTTTGTTAGCCAGGTAGATGCCCCCCTTTGATAGCCAGGTAGATGTCCCCCTTTAACAGCCAGGTAGATGTCCCCCTTTGATAGCCAGGTAGATGCCCCCTTTGATAGCCAGGTAGATGCCCCCCTATAGCTAATAAAAATAAAATAATAAAAGCCACTTACCTCACCAGGCTCCTTGCAGCGCAGCCAGCTCCGGACATCTCCCGGCCGACCGACACAGCGTCGCAGGGGGAGAGAGTGCAGCCGTGCGTCACACCCCCTGCGACGCTGATCTGTATGTACAGCGCACACCCCGGGGGAGAAGGGAGGAGGGGAACGATCCCTCCTGCCTCCTCCCTGCGCAGTGAGATGCGCCGGCTGCTTCACCCGCCTGTAAGAGCGGCCCGGCGGCGCCAGAGTAGCGCATCAACGCTACTCTGGCACCGCGGTCATTTAAAGAACCCAGGCAGCGGGAGGTTCGCCAACTCTGCCGGGAGGGCGGGGGGGGACCCCCATTAGGGGACCCCCACCGCCAAAAGCAGGAGAGTTGGCATGTATGATTTAGTTTACTTCTAGTCCACAGCACTATACAGAGATTGCCATCATTCACATTGCTCTCTGTCCCCATTGGAGCTCACAGTCTAAATTCCAGATTAACCCCTTAAGCCTAAGGCCTGAAAAGCACTTAATGATCAGCACATTTTTTTTTTAGGTTTTTGCCTCCTTGTGTTTCAACAGTAGCTTTTTTGTTTTTTCAAGGACACAATTGTATGAGGCCTCGTTTTATACGGGACAAGTTGTACTTTTTGAAGGTATACTTAAATTCACTTGTAAATTATTGCAGAATTTTTTTCCATTTTTTTTTTAATTTACATTACACCATTCACATTTTACACTTCATAACTTGTTAGATTAATTCTACAGGTTAATACGGTCGTGTGGATACCAAATATATGTAGGTTTATTTGTGTGCAATGCATGCACAATTATTTTTTAGTAAAGATTTCTTTTTATTTTTTTTTTTTTTTACACTTTTTTTACTGTTTTAAATTTTTGTATTAGCATATTCATTCCTAGACACAGGAAGCACACTGTAACCAGCCAGCGGTCAGGGCACACTGACAGACCTGGGGCTGGTCTAGGTCTCCAGGGCTGACTGTACAGACGTTCCCCAGGTTCTGTTGGGTCACCGGTAGTCCCAAACACCTGACAGAGCAGGGGAAAGCCCTTTAATTATGTCCCCCACGCTGCTCATGTCACGGTCCATGACGCGGCTCCCGCTGTGGATCGTAGTCATGGCTGTGTTTCTGCTGAAAAAGTACAGAATGGTGTCAGCATCAGTGTTCTTTTATGTCAGAATCCTAGAGTACAAAAAAGCAGCAACGTTTCGACTCACAACAGAGTCTTTGTCAAGCTCGTGTTTCTGCTGTCCCTGCGCTCCCTGCTGTGGTGTCTCTGCTGGCGGCAGCTCAATGAAGGGAGGACAGCACAAATATATGTCCTCCCTTCATTGATTTACTACAGGACCTGGTTCAGTACTTAGGATGTGCACTAGATATATTTTTGCCGGTGCTGTTTCAACTTGCATTTTTCTTTTTTGTATTTTTCTGCTGGCCGCAGCGTCCTCCGGCACTTAGAACTCACCTGTCCACACTCCTGCTCGCACCGATCCTCTCTGGTTTCCTCTGCACACACGCACGCAGATAGCAGTGCACAAATATTTAAAAAGACAGTGTCCTGATTACCCAGGATATGACCTGTGACCTCCCACCATATAAGGAACTTCTTGGCCTTGCCTCTATGTCAGTTCGTTGATTCCCTTTATAGAGCTTGACCCCTATCTGTTGTGTTGCTGCTGCTATTCCAGTACCCTGTGTTACCTGTACTTTATTGTTCCTACCACTGTACTAAGTCCGGTCTGGTATCCGCTACCCGTCACCTATCTGCGACCCATCACCGCTGTTTGTACCCGGGGTCCCTGTCCTGCAATTGGGCTGTAACTGCCAGTAGCCTACCATCTACACTGGCGGTGGCCCAGAGGACAACAACGTTTCTTATTTTTGCTTATACTGTTGATCGGTGGAAGGTTGTGCTTAAAAATGGAGATCTTCAAGCATTTTTTACATTTTTTAAAACACACTTTTTAAAAAGGAGTTGTTATTACAGTTTGGACGTACTGTCCCTGGAAAGTTGAACTGGGGGCTTTTCTTGGTTTTTCGTTTTCGCTATTTTAAAGTTTTTCGATTTGGGGCGTTTTGAAAATACGTTTCCCCCCAAAACCTGTGCCCCCAAAAATGTGGGCGTTTTTGCGTGTAAATCATTCCCTTTTTTATTGGGGATTTTTCGTTGGAAATAGCCTCAATAATGACAGGGGAAAATTTAAATTTTTCAATCGTATTTCGGATTTTACCCGCAAATACATCGCGAAAATACTCCCTTTTTGAACGACGAGGAGTATTTTAATTGGAATCAATGCTAATCTAATTGTTCAAATTTTTTGAAAGTATTTCGGGAGTATTTGCGGACGTAAATAGACTGTAAAAACGCCCCGAAATAAGCCGTTGTGAAATGCCTAAGCCCTCTTTGTTGTCCATAGCAACCAGGGATCAGCTTTCATTTCTTATACTGCTCTGGATAAATGGAAGCTGAGCTCTAATCGGTTGCTAGACAGTCATAGACAGTCTTGCTGTTAGACAGTTTGCATAAATAAGGCCCTAAGTGATTATTTTGTGTGTCAAAAGTGCATACTAGAGACCTATGGGAACATTACAATATCTATTTCCAAATAGACCAAATAGAGATGCTGTGGAGGAACATGAAACAAGAAGTACTGCATACTGAATTTCCATAAAAGGGTTTTCCCATCAGTGCTTTTCAGATTTATGACCCGACCATCTTAGAGAATGCTTTCTGCAGCCCTTCCCATTCATTTCTATGGCACTTCTGAATATAGCTGTGCACACGTAGTCAGCTGTGTTCAGGACTCACATAGAAATGAGTGGGGAAGATGGGCGCAAGTGACAGCAGCGCTGAAAAGCACTAATGGAATACGCGAGGTGATTTGGGAGTCGCGCTCCCGAAGCACGGGGGGCCGGCCCCATAGACATGCATTACTCGCGGCAGGTATTCGCCGCAAATAATTGACATGTTACTTATCTCCCCGTGTGTACAATACGATCGGTTTCTATGAGTGGGGAGAGGAGGCGTAATCCATAGTTCTCTATGAGAACTATGGATTAACGTTATTTCGGCGCGCCGAAATTTCCCTGTATGAACATACCCTTACTGTCTCCAAGCTAATTGAGCAGTTTGTGGGAGGTAAAAAAGAGAGCAAACGTTCATCCAAGGGCAAGTGTATATCGTACTTAAACTGAACCAAATAAGTAATTTATGCTGCTCTACCTGAGAGCAACATATGATACTGAATTCTGAGATATATAGGTTTATATCATTTGGGGCAGGATATCCTGATTACCATTCCCCCCTTCCATATACACACACACACAGAGTTGACAGCTTTCACTGTATTAAAGAAGGTTGTCAGTCACTGCTATGTGTAAGTGGGGTTCACGTTAGTCCTTGAAGTATACTATAAGCACACTACTTCGCTATTCAGAGGGTGAAATAAAGCAGTGAGTGAATGTCCCAACTCTGCATTAACTCGTATGTACATAACACCACTGCTATCTACTTTATCTGTCCACAGAGTGTTATCATTCATTCATATGCACATCTAGCAATAATTTCATCAAATGCATAGTTTCTTTGCATCCACAGTTTTAATAAACTTCTTCAATGAAGATGCAACACCTGTGTTAGCTCATTAATCAGGACACAAATTGCCTCATGAGTATATAAAAAGTCTTACTTGCAAATTGCGGAGTCCATGCTTTTAGATACAGATTACATTTGTGTCTATAGTATGTAGAAACAGCGGCATCTGTAAATGATACGAAGTATATGGCGACATTATTGCTGGACACGCATGTGAATGACTGAAAATACTCTGTGGACAGAAAGAGTATATAACAGTGGTGATATACAAATGTGGGGTTCCCTTTAAGTACTTTCTTTTTCTTTATAACTAAGACATTTAAAAAAAAAAAAGACTATCACCATGACAGTCCATTCAGTGGGCTGCATTTGTTGCAATATAGCAGTTGGAAGGGGTAAATATCTTCTCACATCACTACTTTTCTAGTGACTTTATATTTTAAAAGTCAAGCAGGGGTCCATTTTTAGAATGATATGACGCTGTAATAATAATCAACTTTGCATTTAAAATTTGTACAATATATGTACAATGTGGTGCTACAGATGAGCAAATCGTTAAGATTTAGGGAAAGATTTTTGCATAAGACTAGGATTTTTCTGTAAATAGGGTTATCTACTGATTGGTTTCCCCACTCACAATTTTTTCATGTATATTTTGTCTTTTGTTTTTTTAAAGTCTGTATTTTTAAACTGTCATTTTGTAAAAATTTAGTATGTAATTATGTGCATTACCAACTTATTTACACACACATAGGTGTATTACATACTGTCCTTTTTAAATGGGTTGTCTCATCTTACTGTTCATAGAGCAAAGTAGCATTCTTTCATTCATGCATCCTGTCACTTCATGGTCAAGCTGTGGGTAATTAGCGAGCTCTGTGTATTCAGACTTCTGCTAATTAGTATAGGTTAGAAAAACCCATCTCTGCAACAGTTCCAGAAAAAGTTTCGGGCTAAGTAAACATATTAATTAGTGTTTTTGGTTGAAAGATCAAAACACACAAGCCTAAGGTGTGGTTTTCTTTGGGGCCCTGGGGATGACTTCACTTGCTATAAGAAAAAAGACAAACACGGGGGAGAACAAAAAACGGTCTGTCCAGAGAAACCTGAAACCCCTCAGAAGGTGATAAAATATTTGTAGCTCCTCAACAAAAAAAAAAAAATGAAAAAGTTTATATTTGGAAAAATTTTCATGGTTCCCTACATGTTAAAAGCTAATCTTTGTAGTGAGACAACCCATTTAAAGTTTTATTATGTAATTATATGTACTACCAATTATTTATACACATATGACTAAGCTCTGAACCAGACCAAAAGGATTCCACACCATGACTTGCACAAAACCATAATGCTTCTTCTCTGCAGAAAAATCACCTGACAAGAATTCCAACACGGTCAAAATAATCATTGCAGGTCGCCCACGACATTTTTCTTCATTACTCACATTAATGGCACAATTTTACTGTGACTTGCAGCTGATCATATTACTACTACTTAATCTCAGTTAATGAGAAATACCAAGTCTGAAGGTCAGATAACTTATACTCAGCAAAAAAGTGAACTTCAGCATATTAAGCCTGAATAAAGACAATCCAAGTTCTGTGATGTTCTGAGTAACAAATCTACAACATGATAATTGTCAAATGTGGGTCACTTTATATTTCAAAGTTCATGTTCAGAGAAAACAAGCTAGAATCTACATATTTTCCTGCAATATACTTATACTTGCCTAAAACCCCTCCCTATGGGAATATACCTGCTATACTTTCCCTATAACCTCCTAGGGAAATATCCCTCGTATAACCTGCCTATGGCGTTTATACCCTGCCATACAGCCTATAACCTGCCTTTTTGGGAGACATTACTGCCTATACATGCCTATACCAGCCAAAAACCTGCCTATGGGGACATTAAATGCTATACCTGCCTTGGGGGACTTTAACTCCCTAGGGGACATATCCCTGCCTTGGGGGACATTAATGCTATGAGGGCCCATATTTTTCTATTCCCGCCTTTGGGGGACATTAAACTGCCTATCCCTCCCTATGAAATTTTATTTGTATCCATTTTTTTTTTGGAAATTTTCCCAATAGCTGTGCTTTTTCCCCCCTCAGGCTTATTCTGAGATTACGGTATTTTCCACCCAGTTTAGTCTATTATTGAGTTTTTAATCCAGAAGAAGGAAAATAACCCTAAAAAGGTAAAAGCTAATTTAATTTTTTTTAAAATAAAACCCTTTCCCCAAATCTGTCAGAATAAATCCCTGGATCAATGACCCTTCTATAGAAATCTATTATTATTTTATTCATTTAGATAGCACCATTATTTTCCACAGCACAGTACAGAGATTGTCATTATTCGCATTGGTCCCTGTCCCCATTGGGGCTCACAGTCTAAATTCCATACCTATAAGTATGTTTTTAAAGTGTGGGGGAAGCCAGAGTACCCAGAGGAAACCCATACAAACTTTTTGCAGATGTTTTCTATGGTGAAATTTGAAACCAGGACTCCAGCACTGCAAGGTAACAGTGTGAACCGCTGAGCCACCATGCTGACTTAGTCACTATAATCTGCATTATTAAATTCCAGAAATGCATCCAGGCCCCACATTTAGTGAGTTTATCATAATCATTTCCTCTGGCAGAGAGTGTCACAGCCTCACTGCTCTTACAGTAAATAATGTCCTTCTAGTTCAAAAGAAAAACCTTTTTTTCCTCAGAGGTAGAGGATGCCCCCTTGTTATGAATAAAGCACTGGGAGAGCATTGTGACCCTTGATATCTATACATATTTATTAAGTCACCCCAAACCCATATGTTCTCTAAACTAATAATGCTAATTTTGATAATCTTTTTGGGTATTGTAATCCTCAGAATACTGTTATTATGTTTATTGCCTGCCTTTGAACCTGATTAGGCTCTTCTATGTCCTTCATGTGCCCCAAAAATGTTTTTGGAGTTTCCTGTGTGGGCTGCAGTAAAAAAGTGTTAAACGCTTCTTATTGCACACATCTATACACCTTTTAATACACCTCATGATCTTTTCTGCCTTGGCAGCAACTGGCTGACGCTAGCTGCTACAGTTAAGTTTACTTAACTACAGTTAAGTTTGTCAAAATATGATTCCATGGTCCTTTTCGATGTAATTTTACCCAGAGTTTTTCCATTTAAGAAGTAATCATAGCATGGATTTTCCAGTGTTCCCATCTCACATTTTGATTGCATATCGATAGTTTGCCCTCAAAGTGTTTTGGAAACACCATACTCGAAAATTTTAAAAGGAAATTTAACCCTAAAAACCCTTGTTCAGAATGGAGAGTAGGTTGTGCTTGCGCACCGCCCCCAAAATTTTTTCTATAGGAGTTTTGAGTATAGCCAAAAACAATGTTCGGCTTTTCTTTAAAGGGGTTTTATCGTTTTCAAAGATATTCTCAGATTAGGGGACAGAAAAAAAGCACTTTTGTAATTGGTTTGCATTTTCCTCATCACTTGGTTTAGCAGATATGACTTTTCTTAATCTGTGATTTTTTCTGCTGTTGCTGGGGGGCCCCGCCCCTGATCGGGCCCGTCCCCCCCAGAAAACCCCCCCACTGCACTGTGATTGGCTGGGTGACATTTCATTCAACCCGTTTGGGGGTTGCCCCTTAAAAAGGAAAACCCCCGTCCACCCCCTGCACTGGTTGGGTGCCTGCACACTCTGTGTTTACTCCCCTCGAGCTGTTAAAATCATAGTGGAAACCCAAAGGGCTGCGGCTCTATACTCATCTCCAGCTCTCGTGAATGATTTGGGGAATGATGCCTGTTTTAAAGGGGGTTTTGCCAAGAGGTTGATTCACCTCCTTAAAAGGTCCAGTCCTTAAACTGTACTTTTAAAAGAGGGCGTCTGTTCCCCAGATCGAATGCAAGCCCCGCCTCTTATGAAACATCATTGGTGTATAACTTTAAAGGGTTCAAAACAGTTGTGTTTTCAAGCTGTATGTGTATGTAATACAGCTGATCCACTCTGGAAAGAGGTTGGGGTTCAAGCCCCTCTAGTTGTTTTTTTTTTTCTTTATAAATTGTGCATAATATAAAGATTTGAAAATTATGTTGCATCTATAATTTTTTTTTACAAACCAAACTCCCCCATATGTTCCCCTCCTCACATCACACCAAGCACTTCCCTTTCCCAAAATTTGATAAATGCATATACCTTTGGGGGATGGACTGATATGGGGGTTTTGTATGTGTATATATACATATAGAGATTAATATATATTTTAGGTCTCTTACAATGTGTAAATTTAGGCGGGGGGGAATCTCTGTGAGGGACTAAAACCCAAACCCCTTCCTTTTAAAGCCAAAACCCCTCCACAACATACCCCTCAAGTCAGTTACAGGTGAGCAGTTTTCTCCAAAGCTGTTGTTCTCCCCCCCTTGTTTTTCACGCACATGTCACGACAGCAAGCGGATCTTTGCCTTTGTCGTACAATTTTGGGGGAAAACCCCCTAAAACAGAAGAACAGCGCTGGCTTTTAGGAATTGTGTGTAAACTAAGAATTTTTAAAGGTCTTGCGCAGCTTGTGGAGTGAAGGCTGCAGACTAACTGTAGGAGGTACAGAGCTGTTATTCCAGACAACCTTTTTGCTCTACTCCCCAACCCAGAATGAGATGTACAGGGCTTTATGAGGTTAGACCGCCTCCTGGGAGGGAGAAAATGCTCTGGAGGGAGACACGCCCCTGGATTTTAACTCAATTCAGAGAATTTGCGAACAGCACGAACCAGCTCAAACGATAAAACCCTTTTTTGCTTAAACAAAACTTAAGAGTAGTTCAGAAGCACAGCCTGTTCTCTGTTCCGAATGGAGTCTTTTAGGCGCCCATTCCCGAGATAGGTTTGTTTCCTTAAGGTGGGGGCGCACCAAAAAAAACTTTGATCAAAATATCCCGGGAACACCCCCGTAAAACCTATCGCCACTTCTTTTTGCAAACCCCCATCTTTCCAGATCTCTCTGTACATACCGTATTTCCCCTTTTAGTGAATTTTTACACAGCTTAGTATCATCTGAAAAAACTGCTTTTTCTATGTGCAAACCATTGGGAAAGGGCAGTAATAAATAATTTTAAAAAAAAATAGGGCCAATACTGACCCCTTTTGGCCCCACTAGTAAAAAGCGATCCAAAATTTGGGTATTAACCATTAAAGGGGCTGTCTCATACATTTATTCTTTTTACCTCAGTTTCTTTTTTTTTGATTTTTTTTCAATTGGGCGGGTTTTCTGGCTTTACTGGTAAATTCTGGCCGCAGTGATGAGCTGCTGAGGACACCAGGTCTGTAGCAATAGCGACCAGCACTGTCAGCCTATCAGAAGAAATCGAACAGGTCTGTAGCTATAGCAACCAGTGCTAGCAGCCTATCAGGATAGCTCAAACAGGTCTGTAGTTATAGCGACCTGAGGAGCTGATGCAGCCCTACAAAAGGGGATATCTCAGAATAGGTAGGACACTGTTATTAGACATATATTGAAAAGTGACTTGTTTTTCCAAGATCTTTAACATAAAAAGCAATCCCTTTAATGACCACTCTTTGCTTTCTATCACTAAGCCAGTTATTTACCCACTTGCAGACTTGTGGCAGAGGGGACTATGGTGCTGCTCATGTACCAGGTACAGGGTACAAGGGCGATGTCTGTAACCAATATAACTATGTTTCTGAACATAACAGCAATATATTTTTATATATTCGTATTTCACCCGCAAAGAAATTAATCATGATCAAAAGCTTAATCAAAACGTATAAATTTATTCTGAAGCGACCAATTTAGACATAAACGTTTTCGGTCCAATTTAGACCTTCATCAGATGTGTCGCTCTTATTGTGTACAAAAGTAGGACCGGCGGGTTATTGAAAACAGGTACACTGGCCGCAGCTCAGTAGGATTGAAGATGTAGGCGCCTACATCTTCAATCCTACTGAGCTGCGGCCAGTGTACCTGTTTTCAATAACCCGCCGGTCCTACTTTTGTACACAATAAGAGCGACACATCTGATGAAGGTCTAAATTGGACCGAAAACGTTTAT
The DNA here is from genome assembly GCA_025379985.1 of Phyllomedusa bahiana. Taxonomy (NCBI): domain Eukaryota; kingdom Metazoa; phylum Chordata; class Amphibia; order Anura; family Hylidae; genus Phyllomedusa; species Phyllomedusa bahiana. The sequence goes on along the minus strand of JAODAL010015401.1, from coordinate 3,118 downwards.
GTCTAAATTGGTCGCTTCAGAATAAATTTATACGTTTTGATTAAGCATTTGATCATGATTAATTTCTTTGCGGGTTCATACGAATAGTGGATTTTGTTATTTATGTACCTACCCAGCAATTGTAAACAATATAAACAGAAGGTGCCAAGCAACTGATATTATATAGAAATATATTTTTATATACTTCATTTAACAATGTTTGCAAATAAAAGAGCATTAACAATTAAAAAAATAGCATTGGTTTGTTCTCTTTTGTTGTTACATTACATTTATCCCCGGGAAAGCTGAGGTGCAACCAACTTGCGCTCCATTCCAACACAGCGGAACATCTCCACAATGGGGGTGGCCTGCAAAACATAATTGCAAAAACTGGTGCAAAAATCTTCCCCTATGTTTATCACCCCCCCAGGACAATTTGTTTTGGTAACTGATACATGTTTGATATTACATTCATACAGTTGATTTGTTCAAGGGGAGAACATCTAAATGTTTCCTAGAAAAGCCGCACAGACATAAATAATGGAGGAGGCTTTCGGTTTGTTTTTTATTACATAGATGTCGTCAGTGAAGCATTTTGCATTGTGTGTTCCCTTTTTCCAGCAGTAATACAATGCCTAGATTTCCCATTCTAATAATGCCACTGGCAGAAGAAAGCATATTATCATAATAATAAAATGTAACTGATACATGTAGCTAAATATCCTCTTTATCTCCATGGAAACTGGAAAGCCGGAGTCAACCAGTAGGAATGACAATTGGCTTAAACATTAGCCTTCTATTAAAGAAAGCGTTTAAGGAGGAGATCAGCGTTAGGGAGGAAAGTAGTTCTCCATATCTGCACTGGAAATTTGTTTTATACCTACGCCCATGACAGCTAAAAATGTATCAGCAGCAGAGTACAGTCATGCACTCATACACCATGGTACGTTTAGGCCTTGTTCACACAGGTTTATTCATTATGATTCCCACATAGATTGCGTGGCAAAATCTGTTTCCTATTGATTAAAAGGGAAGCTGTCAGCTACTTTATGCTGCCCGAAAAACAGGCAGCATGAAATAGCTGCAGGTTATCCGATCCTAACCCTGTGTGCTTTACCCCAAAATGCCAGGGTAAAGCACCCAGTGAACTTGTCCCAGGGGCAGTCCAATGTACTGCTTTTCCCACCCTTCGTTTGGACTGAAGCTTTTTCCCTTTATTTTATCTGTGGGGAGAGCTGTCGCAAGCTGAGGGGCGGGAAAGCGTACTGGGACTTACTCTCCACACTTGGATTTTCCTCTATCCCCGGCGCTACTTTTTAGGGTTTTACCCGCAGCCGTGTCGGAGGGGGTCCCTTGGGCCCACAGGTGGGTTGATTCTAGAGTCCATTAGTTGAGCTGTTTCGGGGGCCAAGGGTGGAGTTTATTTTAGGGGCCCCCCACAGTACTTAAATGATGTCAGCTCCTATATGCTCCCCTCTTGTTTTTGTCTCTCTTTCCTTTTTTCTTCATTTTCCAGGGTTATATGCATTAAAAAAAAACTAGGTTACCATTCTCGGGGACCCCCCGGGGGTTTCACCTATTCCCCTTGAGTAGCCCAAAAGCGGGCCCGCACTTTGGGGTAAAACCACATATTTGGGGACGGGTTACCTGCAGCTATTTCTTGCTGCCTGTCATTCGGGCTAAAGTGCTGACATTCTCTTTAATTTGGAATCTGTGGTTCATACAGCAATGATTTTTCTTTGCAACGTGGAAACAAAAAAAAAGTTACTTTTTGCTGTGCAAACAAGTCACATAAAAAATGGACATTATTTTTATTTACATAGAAGAGAAAAGGCCTTGTTGTCTTGTGAGTCCCAACACTCGACCGCTTCAAATCAGCCTTATCAGGTGGATCCCTAATTCTAATACCTCTATGTGGGGCAAAAGCCGCCTTACATTTAGGGTTGGGCTCCATTCACCCTATTTAAGGCCTGTTCACAGGGTTAAAATGGGGACGAATTTGCCCCCGCAATTATGCCCTGGGGGCGGGGGCGGGGAGTGAGGGGGGGCCCGGACCTCGCCCGGGCCCCTGATCATTACAGCGGGGTAAACGGCGGGTAAATTAAAGGCAAATTTTCTCCCCCCCGGATTCGCCAGCAGGGAGAGGGACTAACCAATTCTCTATGAGAACTGTGATTACCCTAAAATGGGCTTTTCGCCCGTAATTTGCGCACTTTGGGGGTAATTACGGACCGAAATACCCCATTTTTTTTAAACCGTGGAAAAAAAAAAGGCCCCAAGGGGTCTTATGCACCGGGTGAGAAAGGGGCCTGCTAAGGCTGCGTTCCCCGGGACAGGACAAATACCGTCGGGGTTCCACCGGTATTTGTCCGTTTTTGTCCGTGAAAAACGCCCCGGGGGACGGCTTTTTCCGCGATTAGCAGGGAAAAGCCCCCCCCTCACATTCACTTGTTAATTTCCGTCCCAAAACCCGGGCTGAAGAATGAACAGACAAAGTTTTTCGGCGGAAAAAACCCCTGCAGTGTATTTTAACCTTAAGTTTATTTTTTTTGGTATTTTCCCCGTTTCCATTTATGGTTCACACGGCTTATTTTTGCCATGGGACGGGGCGGGAAGGGGCGGGGGCGGGGCCGGGACCCCGCCGGGGCCCCTAGACATTACCGCGGTGCGTAACCCGCTCGTAATTCCATGTCACTGATCTACCCCCTATCTACCCCCCGGCGGATTTCGCTGAGCAGGGGAGGGGGCGTAAACCATAGTTCTCTATAGAACTGTGGGTTCCCTTTTAGGGCGTATTCCCGCCTAATTTGCGCACTGAAAAAAAACGTCCCATTTTAACCGTGTGAAAATGCCTTAGCTTATTTAAATATTGTTTTGGGGGGATCTGGTTATTATTTATTGGGGTTTGATATAGTATAAATTTTTTTGTTATTATTGTTATTTTATTATTTTTTCATTAAACCTTTTTTAATATTTTTTATATGGTTTTGGGAAAATATTATTGGTTTCTATTAAATTTGAACTGTTTAAAAATTTAAAATTTTGTTTGCTTTATAATGCAAAAATAAAGGATTAAGTAAACGTTTGTTTGCCCATCTAAGGTGCCTTATAGGGGGTCCTAATCTAAAACTTTTTGAAG